>WSYQ01000422.1:0-19016 GCA_011426435.1 Lysiphlebus fabarum
TCAGTTAAAAATTAACAAAAAAATAATTATATCCATTCAATAACATCAAAACAATTAAAAACAATAATATGAAGGTTAATTTTTTTCAAACAAAAAAAAAAAATTAATTAAATGTGTAAAAATTAGTTAATTAATTAAAAAAAAATTACTTACAAATTTAATTTGATTTTTTTTTTTTTTTTCCTAGTTGAATTTTGTGATCACTAAATTCTTCTCACTGATCAAAAAAAAAAAAAAAAAAAAAAACATTCAAACAGTATAATAGAATATAAAATAAAGTTTGATAAAAATAAAAATTAATCACTTATTTTTTTATTTAAATAAGTAAATTTAAGTTTTTTTTTTTACTAAATATTTGTATTCACGAAATATTCCAATAAAATTTCAATCCAAAAAATGTCACATGTGTCACAGTTTATTGTTGTTTTTTATTATTATTAATTAATTATAAAATACTGTCTAATATTTATTTTTAAAATAACAAAAAAATAAATAAATTTTACAATATATTAAAAAAAAAAAAATTGTTAAACAAAAAAACAAAAAAAAAAAACAAAAATACACGTGTATTATTTTTTTTTTTTTGATAATAATTTGTTATTATTTAATTTTAATTTTTTTAAATTATTAATTATAATTGATTTATTGTGAATATTGATAATGTGTGATAAAGATAAAGAGAAAAAAGATAGAGATGCCGGGTGCATGCAGCTCGATGTGTAACTCAGCGGAGACTGATTTTAGTTCCCGGTTTAGTTGAGGCTGTGAATTTTCATATATAATAAAAAAAAAAAAAAATGACTGAGTGGGAGGTCGAATACACACACAGTATATACTTGTCAGGGGGTATTGAAAAAGTACAGCAGGGGGTAGTAAGTATTATTAAGAAGGGGTGAAAATAATATATAAATTGTAGTAGCAACAAGGGGGGTTGAAAGAAGAGAGGGAAATTGAGGAGAAATATATATGATAGTGAAAGAGTTGGGAGGTAATGTTGTATGTGACGTAATAGGCGCACGTTTTTTTAAACTGATATTTGATTGAGATATATAAATTTGTTATAGTGGAAAAAAAAAAATAAATAAATTAATGAATAAATTTTATTTAAATAGGAGAAAATAAATACCCTTTTTTTATAATTATTAAAAATTTTTAACAATAAATAATTGTAAAATTTAGTTATTTAATTATTTATTGTTATTTTAAAAATTTAATTTTTATAATTAATTTAAAATTATAAATTTAAATGTAACTTGCAATAATTGTAAATTAAAAATTTTATTAAATAATATTGACCTGTAAATTTTGAATCAAATTATCAATTTATTTATTGCAAATTAAAAAAATCTAATGAATAATATTACACCTCGTGTTAAATAATAAAATATTCTTTTTTAAATTTAACATTGTAAAATAGAATAATGAAAAATTAAAATTTTCAAAAAATTTATTGACTGGATATTGTGTCTAGACATTATTTAACAATATTCAGTAACAATAATTGTTTTTTTTTAATTAAAATTGAATAATCATGATTGTAAATTTATTAAACTGCATATGTTTATTATTATTTTAAATATGTTTATCAAATTGTTATTGTTGATTGTTTTTTATTGTTTTTGATCGGGTCAAGGCATAGATGTACATATACAATTTGAATAAGTAAATGAGAGACAAACGATCATGTATATGCTGCGGGTTATTTGTTATTCGGGCTGCGTACAACAATTGGCAAAACGGTCCAAGGCTAAATCGTTGACACAATAACGGGGTCGCTGTCTCTGTATGAATTTATTTATTTATTTTTTTTTCTCAAATAATAATTTTTTATTTTTATTAAACTACAAAATTCATTTGACCGCTATTTTTTTTATATTTTTATTTTTATCATAAAAAAATTGAAATAAATTAACATATAGATTATACATTTTGTAAAGAGTTTTATATCAGATATTATTATTTAGGTGAATGATAAAAATTATATATACTTATTTATTGTTTTAATTTTTTAGATGTATATATTGTTGAGAATGTTTTTTTTTTTTTTTTTGTTGTTTTTGATAAACAAAATTATGGATAATTTTATTAATACCGTTGAGTGGTTGACATTAACCGCTAGCATTCATACCGCTACATAATAACAGTTGTACTTTTATATATTTATATATACTTATTTACTATTGTATATATATATATATTAATCATTTACTTGAATTCTTGAATAGGTCATTTTTTTTTTTTTAACGGTATAATGTAATGACAATCAACAGTCACTCATCTGTGATAAACTAATTGATACAAAATTGAATAATATTGGATAAAAATGCAGCTGCAAGAATAATTGTTTTCACTTATTCGAAAAAAATATATTTATGTAATTTTTATATTTTCAGTTGGAAAATGAAAAATAATAATAATAAAAATAATATTTATATGTATTATTTATAGTTTAGTTAAAAATAATAAAACATGTATATTTTATTTTTTAAGAACAAGAAAAATAATAATATTGTTAATTAATATAATTAAAATTTCGTTGATTATCATATTAATATTATAATTTGTGAATTTTTTTTTTTATTTTTTAAATTTCATTCAATAAATTTGAATGAATATATTTTCTTGGAATAGGGTCGTTTTTTTACGCACGAGACATAGTTTTGTTTCTTGGAAAAAAAAGGCCCCCTCGTGACGTAAATTTTTTTCTTGGAATAATAAAGACAAAAATTTAAATGCCCTATTTTATTTTCATTGTTATTTAAATGCCTTTTAAATACTCTATTTTTATTATTTTATTTTTTAATTTTATTTGTTTTTATAAATTATTTTTATTTATATTTTTTAAATTTACATTAAATATGGCATTTCATACAAAAATATTGTCATTATCAGTGAAAATTTAATTATTGTCATATAAAATTATTGTACTTGGTATATATTAATTTGTTTTGAAGTAATTGAATTTAAAAAAAAAAAAAAAAATGTTACATTACATTTATATAAATTTAAATTTTTATAATTAAAAAAAATTAAAAAATTAAATTAAACAAGTTTAAATTTTATAAATATAAAACACATTGAGTGATTATTCATTTCCTATGACAGATATAATTTATTTATACTTTTTTGATAATTGCATTGTGATGTAATCAAATTAATTGAAAAACAGAAAGATGTATTTTTTGATTTGTATATTTTACAAGATCTATTTGTTTATTTATTATAATAATTCTTTAAAAATTTTAAAAACAAAAAAATTAATAATAGTAATTTAAATTATATAGTTACAAACCATTTATTTGTAAAACTTTACAATTGCACTTAAAAAAAACTTGTGTTTTCTTAAAACTTATGACAAGTACTTTAAATTAAGATCAAGTGTCATTTCAACAGATGAAAATTAAGTAAAACTCAGGAATAAACTGGAATAAACCGACTGTTTATATTACACAAAAAAATTTTTTTAAATTATCCATACAATGAAAAATAAAAAAATTAAATATTTATAATTAATAATACTTGAGAATATTTAAATAATTGCTAAATAAGAAAAATACATAATTTTTTACTGCAAAAAAAAAAAAAAAAAAAAATATTAAAAATTACGAAAATGTCGATATAAATTTCTTTTAAATCGGGTATTAAACCACAGTAAACAGCTTACAACTTTTGCATAATTTTAAAAATTAATTGATCGTGAATTTTTTTTTTTTTATAACAAATAATATAATGCATATTGTGTTACGGAAAATATAAATAAATAAATTAAACAAGTGCACTCAACCTTTTTAGCTTAATTTTTTTATCATATATTTTTAAAACTGGATTATTATACAACAAAAAACAAGAGCTTTAAATATAAATTAATTTTTACAAATTTTATATTTTATTTTATTTTAATTTAATAATTAATTTATCAATAAATTTATATATGTTGATTTTTTTTTATAAAAAAAAGCCTTTGATATAGAGTTGTATTGTACAAGTATAATATATGATGTTAACTTTGAACATAATTGACGGCCTTTTAGTATTTTTTCTTGAGAGCAAATTGTACCATGGATGAACACGTCTACCACAGGATATCCTGACACAATTTTCGTCGCCAAACAACCAAATGATATTGACATATTTATACCACATCTTATATTTCAACACACATATACATCAATCATATATGTATTTATAGACAAATTTATTATAAAAGATATTTTTTATATTTAATATTTTGTATCTGTTGACAATTTATTTGTTCAAATAATTTGCATCAAAGAATTTTATTGTAAGCTACATATTTTTTTTGAAATGAGAATTTTTTTTCTTGATATAAGTCAATTTTTATTTCAATTTAATAATTTTATTGATTTTTTGAAACAATTTTTGATCAAGATATTTATCTCAGTGTTTTACTTTGCATTTGTTTTTTTTATTTGATTAATTCTGAGTGAATCGAAGAAAATTCTCAGTATCTCAGATTTCATCAGATCAATCTTCCTTTAAAGATTTGATAAAAAATGAGCTATAATCAATGGTTCGAAGAAAAATATTAAAAACTATTTAAAAGTACATTGAAAGTTTACTAGAACTAATATTAGATAATTTTAAATTAATAACGAGTATATATCTTAGTTTCAATTCAAGAATACCGGAGTCTTTTTTTTTTTTTTTTTTCAATAACATCATTACACTTGATGGTTATAATTTTGTTTTATGAAAATTTAACATTTAAATTTAAACAGAAATAAATTTAAATAAAAAAATAATAAAATTAATCAAATATACAAAATAAAATAATAAATTGTTTTTATATTTTTTTTAAATAAATTTATAAATATTAAAATTATTACGATGTGTTAACAAATTAACAATTGGTAATAAATTAGTAATAAAAAATGATGTTTACGTAACAAATCATTATATTTTTTGTATTATTATTTTAAATATATTTTTTATATTCAGTTTTTAAGAAAAAAAACAATAAAATATTGAAAAATGAATAAATAATTTTTTTTTTTTTGTATTTGCGTGTTTATATTATTATGATATTCGTGCAAAATAATCAGTCACATCGTGAAGGTCAGTGAAGTCTGACAGACGCGATAATCTTTCTCCATTAGAATTCCAGACGGCCTTGACTATAATTCAAAAAAAAATAAAAATAAAAATAATAATAAAAAACTGATAATAGTCTATTAAAAAATTTATTTTTGATCGTAGTGTTATCAATGAAATGAAAACGATTAAGTTATATAAAGATAGGAATGTAAAAAAATTAGAAAAATTAAATTAAATAAATTAAAAAATCAGCATTGATTAAGGTTGTCTGAAAGTAATTATTTCATTAAATTATATTTGTTATTTCTATTTCAATTATTAAATGAAATATTTTTTTATTTGGTAATTTAATTTTATAACTTTTCTCTTCGTTGAAATTAAAATAATTAATTTCAATTTTTTATGTTTCAACACACAAGCATAGAGAGTATATTTGCGTTATATTTTTTCCTCCTTAATTCTTAATTAGCGTTTTTAGAAATTATTTATATTTGTAATCGTTAGAATTAAGAAATTGATATAAAGAAAATGTATTCACTTTGTTATGATTGTTGAAAAGATATCTACTAGTACTCTGAAAACTTAAGGTTGTCAGCTATCACTGTTGATCTGGCAATATAATCAATGGTTCTCCTTTGTTTTAATACAAAAATTGATACAGACTAAAGACTTTAAAGCTAATTATTTAAATACAAATATTTTTTAAGCAGGTTTTATACCAGCTCCATGTAATTATTGAAAATGATAAAAATTTTTCAAAAATTTTTAACACAGATCACTCCAAAAATTCTAAATTCAATAATTTTTTTTTTTAAGGAATTTTAATTTCCTATTATTTTTGCATTTCTTCTGGACCCATATGACCCATCAGAAGGCACAAGCAAAATAAATGAAAATTAAATTAATTTCACGCATTATAACGATGGAAAATAAAAGCAATTTCTATTCACAATTTTCAATATACTGAAAGAAGAAATTAAAATTCCCTCCGCAGGGCAGACACAGTTGCTTCAGCAACTGTTTCATTCATTTTTTCTTCTAATGCCCACGGACCGTCACATGTCTCCGAAGAGAAAATTTTTAAAACCTATCTACTTTTCCGGGGGGGGGATCTTATAAAAATTCAGAGCCGTCTACCTGCCAGTAGCTGAGCAACTTAGCTCCTTGTTTTTTCCCACTGCTTTGCGTACACTAACATGGTGCAACAGGAGAATCCAAGTTAACACGGGGATCGTCGGGAAGATATGGAAATTGAAATCAAGTCTTGATCAAGACTTGATCAAGCAGCTTGATTTCAAATCCATTCTTGATCAAGATGCTTGATCAAATCTTGATCAAGAGCGTAACGCAAAACGTGATCAAGATTTGATCAAGTATCTTGATCAAGATTTGATCAAGCATCTTGATCAAGATTTGATCACGTTTTGCGTTACGTTCTTGATCAAGATTTGGTCAAGTATCTTGATCAAGATTTGATCAAGTATCTTGATCAAGATTTGACCAAAAAATTGAAAAAAAAAAAAATATTTTAATTTTAATTTTTTTTTTTGTGTACAACTTTTCTGTTAACTCATAGAAGATAGAGATAGAAAGAGAGAGTAAGTGAGTAAGGAAGAGATGTATATGATTTTTTGTTTTTCGGACGCGCACTTAACGGGATTCGAACCGGCGAAGTATAGATTGGTAATCGTTCAGGGGACGCTTTAGACGACTCGGCCACGAAGGAGAACGCTGATTGCTGTAGTTCTTTAAAGTTTATTTTCATCCTACTGTTGCAACATGAATAAGAGCACGTTCAGTTTTCTTTTCATTAAATATTTACTCCTTCATTTAAAAAAAAATAATAAAAAGCATGTGAAATTATTAATTAATAATTTATTGAATTAATTAATTAATAGATAAATTAATAAGTAAATAAATAAAGAAAATAATTAGATGAATAAATTAATAGATAAATTAAGAGGTAAAAATTTAAATAAATAAATAAATAAATTATTTAATGAATTAATAAATAAATTGTTAGATGAATAAATTGATGAATAAATTGATAAATAAATTGAATAATTATTTAATCAATTAATAAATAAATTATGACATGAATAAATTAATTGATAAATTAATAATTTTATAAATAAATAAACATTGATTGATCAAGATGACTTTAATCAAGATGTGTTAAGGCTATCTTGATCCATTCTTGATCAAGACGGCTGTAATCAAGATGTGTTAAGGCTATCTTGATCCATTCTTGATCAAGACGGCCTTAATCAAGATGTGTTAAGGCTATCTTGATCCATTCTTGATCAAGACGGCCTTAATCAAGATGTGTTAAGGCTATCTTGATCCATTCTTGATCAAGACGGCCTTAATCAAGATGTGTTAAGGCTATCTTGATCCATTCTTGATCAAGACGGCCTTAATCAAGATGTGTTAAGGCTATCTTGATCCATTCTTGATCAAGACGGCCTTAATCAAGATGTGTTAAGGCTATCTTGATCCATTCTTGATCAAGACAGCCTTAATCAAGATGTGTTAAGGCTATCTTGATCCATTCTTGATCAAGACGGCCTTAATCAAGATGTGTTAAGGCTATCTTGATCCATTCTTGATCAAGACGGCCTTAATCAAGATGTGTTAAGGCTATCTTGATCCATTCTTGATCAAGACGGCCTTAATCAAGATGTGTTAAGGCTATCTTGATCCATTCTTGATCAAGACGGCCTTAATCAAGATGTGTTAAGGCTATCTTGATCCATTCTTGATCAAGACGGCCTTAATCAAGATGTGTTAAGGCTATCTTGATCCATTCTTGATCAAGACGGCTGTAATCAAGATGTGTTAAGGCTATCTTGATCCATTCTTGATCAAGACGGCCTTAATCAAGATGTGTTAAGGCTATCTTGATCCATTCTTGATCAGGTTGGCCTTAATCAAGATGTGTTAAGGCTATCTTGATCCATTCTTGATCAAGACGGCTGTAATCAAGATGTGTTAAGGCTATCTTGATCCATTCTTGATCAAGACGGCCTTAATCAAGATGTGTTAAGGCTATCTTGATCCATTCTTGATCAGGTTGGCCTTAATCAAGATGTGTTAAGGCTATCTTGATCCATTCTTGATCAAGACGGCTGTAATCAAGATGTGTTAAGGCTATCTTGATCCATTCTTGATCAAGACGGCCTTAATCAAGATGTGTTAAGGCTATCTTGATCCATTCTTGATCAGGTTGGCCTTAATCAAGATGTGTTAAGGCTATCTTGATCCATTCTTGATCAAGACGGCTGTAATCAAGATGTGTTAAGGCTATCTTGATCCATTCTTGATCAAGACGGCCTTAATCAAGATGTGTTAAGGCTATCTTGATCCATTCTTGATCAGGTTGGCCTTAATCAAGATGTGTTAAGGCTATCTTGATCCATTCTTGATCAAGACAGCTGTAATCAAGATGTGTTAAGGCTATCTTGATCCATTCTTGATCAAGACGGCCTTAATCAAGATGTGTTAAGGCTATCTTGATCCATTCTTGATCAAGACAGCCTTAATCAAGATGTGTTAAGGCTATCTTGATCCATTCTTGATCAAGACGGCCTTAATCAAGATGTGTTAAGGCTATCTTGATCCATTTTTGATCAAGACGGCCTTAATCAAGATGTGTTAAGGCTATCTTGATCCATTCTTGATCAAGACAGCCTTAATCAAGATGTGTTAAGGCTATCTTGATCCATTCTTGATCAGGACGGCCTTAATCAAGATGTGTTAAGGCTATCTTGATCCATTTTTGATCAAGACGGCCTTAATCAAGATGTGTTAAGGCTATCTTGATCCATTCTTGATCAGGACGGCCTTAATCAAGCATCTTGATCAAATCTTGATCAAAACTTGATGAGGTTTCCTGAGTTAAGGCAAACTTGATCAAATCTTGATCAAGAGTGGCATCAAATCAAGCTAGCCTTAACAGATTTCCACTCGGGGTGCTTTTCGCGATGGCTTGTCAATCACTGGTTTGTGGGGGCTATCGTCGTTCACCTTCCCCGTTATATATATATTAAAAATTTTTCTCTGTTAAGTTTTCTTACTCTGACTAAGCTTTCATAGTTCAGGTAGTATTTTATAAAACTTAACCTATTAAAAAATCAGGAAAGTTTGATGTTTACCTGACGCCTTCGAGTTCCAAGGAATTTGCGACAATAGAGAACTATTCGGATGAATCAGATTACTCACGAAGTTTACGAGCTTATTTTCATTTTGGCCTGAGATTTCCGACGAATTCCAGGTGATAAGATATCAAAGTAAAATTAAGCAAGATCCTTTTGTTCTTCTTCTCTTAGCCAGAGACATTGAGAACAATAGTTTGCGAAGACTTCAAATGACTTGATTGAAACAAGCGACCTTGCTGTTTCCGGCCATCCTAAATCTGCGCTTACGTCGAGTAGTGCTACACGCTGAGTATCATACTTGGGGCACATAAGAAGAAAATGTTCTACATCGTCACGGCTTACTCCGTCACAATCACAAGGCTCCACAGTCCCGATTCCAAATCTGCTTAAGTCAGCATTAAAGTTCCCATGGCCGGTAAGAACCTGTGTTATGAAAAAATTAGATGTAAACGATGTACAACCTAAACGATCAGTAATGGATTTGAAAAAGATACGAGTCGTTGTTCCATGTGCTGCTGCTTTGTACTCTCCATCTCAGGCTTCGATTGCTGTTCTGTTGAAAGATCTGAAAGTAAAGAGAGGTAAATCTGGATCTGGTCTGTATATCTTTTCGTTGTAAGTGACTGCATTGTTCTTCTTCAGCATGTAGATTGCTCTTTTTTCGCGCAAAGTAATCCTTATTAGCATATTGCTTTTGCAATGGCTTGTAGTCCTGTAAGTGGGGCTGTTCTATAAGCGAAGGTATGTCATTATTGGGTAAAAGACGGCACGATATAAGCGACTCAAAGTTTTAAAATTAGGGCCTCAGCTGACTCCCGTGACTCTTCTGAGTTTCCTGGCAAGTGCGCCAACTTTGTCATTAATGTAATGACAATGGTTTGTTACACCTATCCTTTTATCAAAGTATATGCCCAAATAGCGTACTGTATTTTTGAATTTATTTCTTTGTTCCCCGATTTTTATAACAAATTCGCGTTCGAAGGAGGGTTTACCCTTGCGCTTTTTACCGTGTGTTACATTAACAATCTGCCTCTGACAGATTCAAGGACGTGGTGTCTGGACTGTCGTCTTTCGTCAGCCGCATTCATGTTGATTTTCGCCAACATTGCTTCCGTCTTATAAGACTAGATGAAGTTAACTTAGCACTATGACACTATTCTACTATCTGATCTGTTACCCGCTGTGCTTCCTCTGCTAATCCTTTCTACGATGAGGCAGAAACAAGTACCATAAGATTATCGGCATATGCTATAAATTTATCCCTAATTGTTTCCTCCAGTACCTTGAGGAAGCCGTCGAACTGGAGGCGCCAGAGTGCTGGTCCCGCTACTGATCTCTGGGGGCATCTCTTTGTAGCTATCTTACTACTTATCTGAGTTCCCCACTCGATCTTGACCCTACGATTTACAAAGTAATTGTAAATATTTTTCCTATATAACTGATCAAAAATTAAAGGCCTCCAATCGTTATGGAAGACTCTCGAGATATCGTATAATACTAGAGCAGTATATTTATCGTTACTACTATGTATCATTCGACGTAATTCGACGATTGCTTCGTCGGTGGATCTTCCGATCATAAATCCAAATTGCCGTTTAGGCAGTTTTTCTGGAGAAGGCGCATTTGTTTGAAGCTGGGTAATTAATAAACTTTCGAATACTTTGTCTATTACTGATAAGAAACAGATAGGCCTCTAGCATCATAAGGATCTTTTTCAAAATCTCCGCAAGGACATGGTGACCACCCTCCTTAATTTTTTTTTTTCGATTATTTTGAAATACAACTGTGACTTGTTCATTTCCAATTTTTAGTTACATCTTTAATCATAAATATATAAAATTGTCAATTCAAGTAAAAATAATTTTTTTATTTCGAATATCAAGTAATATTTCATCACCGAGTTTGAACTCATTACATCAGATTACGATTGATTGATTTTATTTTGTTCCAAAGCATATAAGCGAATGTTTTTTTATATTTCTGATTTTTAATATTAAATATTTTCAAAGCTTAAACTTTAATGCATTCAATAATATTTACTTAAATATAAATTTATAAATATTAAAATTGAGTTCAAATAAATGTTGATTTTTATTAAATTTTTTTATTTTTAATATTGAAAATAGTAAAATTGAAATATCCTCATATTTATTCAATCGTGATACCCATGTTTTTATAAATATAATTTTCAATCGCATATATGTATAAATTTTTTTTATTTTTTCAATATTTTGTATTTTTTTTTTTTTTATGTACTTTAATTGTTTACACATTCAGTTGTTTTTTATTTAACTTTTTATATAAATGAAAAGTTCTAAGTCAAAAGTTTTATTATTAGCTGCATATTTTAAATTTTTTTAAAATTTTTTAAAAATTTTTATATTCATAGTTTTTAAATTTTTAAAAAATATAAAAATATATTTATTTTTTTGTGGTTTTTTTTTAGAGAGTTTTGTTATTTATTTTCATTCTATATCGATACTGTCATTGTATAGTCGATGACAAAAATGAAGATGAATGAATGTCACCGATAAATGTTGAAAAATTTATTTTGTGTCTGTCAAAATAATAAGTGTGAATAATAATAAGACTTTATTATATTTATATTATCTCATATATTTTTTTAAACTTTTAAATTTTTTATTTTCTTTTGTTTTTTATTTTTTTATTTTATTTTTTTTCGTAAAAATAGCAAGCATAAATACACACACACATTTGTGTCATATGAATATACATAAAAATTAATTTGTATCTCAGAAATGTTGAGTTCGTTGGTAACAAACTACGCACTTTTTTATTGTAAAAATATCAGATACTACGTGGCCAACAGCACGTATCTTGATCCATGGCAATGCTCTCATTATTTTGTTTATCTATACTTTTATGCACAATGCAAATATATATACCACAAAATGAACACGTCATGGTTTATTAAAAAACTTGGGACAAGAAAAAAAAATGTGTGTTATACCGAAAAATATTTATATTTTATCAAAATAAACGAAAAATGATCTCATGTGATTTTGACATGTTGAAATTATTTATAAAAATTAGTAATTCAGGGAATTTTTAACATAAATGTATATATTTTATATTAATTAAATTAAAATCATAATACACATAAACTAATTTTTTTTTGTGTAGAAAAATTTATAAAAAAATTCAGGAGCTATTCATCAAGGTTTTGGGTGACACCATAAATACCAAATGGCAGTGCACCTTTTACTTTTTCATCAATGACTTTTAAATGACTGCCAAAATGATTTTCAATTTGACATTTAATATTATCAATTGTTTATTAATAATAGTAATTATTTATTTATCAAAAATATTTATTTATAATTTAAACTAAATATAATTGAATAATAATAAATAATTGAAAAAATAAATAGTAAAATTATCAAGTCATTTTAATGATTTTATTAATAATAATTATTATTATTTATTAACAATTTTTATTATTTATATTATTTGTTTAATTTTATCATTTTAAATATAATCATTTAATAATAATAAATAATATAAAAAAATAAAAACAAAAATATTTTTGACTGTCATGCTTGCCAGTTATTTGGCAGTTGACTTCCATAATAAATACAGCTTCTTGGTTAAAACATTTTACAAATTTTATTTTACTTTGTAATAATTAAAAAAAAATTATTCTCAACAATCAATAAAATATTTTGTACAAACATAAGTGGACAATTAAAAATGATTATTTATTTTTTGATGGAAGCTCTTTTCAAAAACCATCAATTGCAGCTAAAAATATTAAAGAAATTGATTAATGATATTCTGAAATAATATTTAAAAAAAGAAATTAAACATTAATTTTCCAATTTTACAAACTTTAATTAATTTTAAAAAGACTAATCAACGTCAAACTAAAATAATTTACATTTTAAAAATGCATAAAATTTTCATAATAATTATTCTAAAATAATTATTTTCACAAATAAAAAAAAAAACATGACGTTTAATAATAACACACTGATAAATTGATTATTTAATTAATTTTGACACATAAAAAGATATTAAAATTATATTTTTTCATAATATAGAAAATAACCTTCAGTGATGAAAAATCAATATTTCAATAATTTTATTGACATTTATAACTTACAAAATACCAAGTTTATTTTTCATTACATTGATATCAAATAAATAATGTAAAAAATATGTAAAAAAAAAAAAGGAAAAATCAAGTTTATTATTAAAATTATTTGATTTTTATTTCCGTTTGAGATGTCATTTTGTTAGAGTGCAAAAGAGAGTCAAATTTAATTTTGTCAAGAGCATCATTTCAAATGTGATATATCCTATATAGTCTGCTTGATATCTTTAAGAGGCAGAACAATCTTTTTTTTTTCCCCTAAATTTTTTATTTTTTATTTTTTCATATCAGGGGAGGTTTTTGTGTGCTGAAAATGAAAGGAGCTTGACGCGTATAGTAAATTAAGGGGTGTTATAGATATTAAGTATAGATATTTGTATAAATAAATATTTTTAGTGTGTGGGTAAAAGTATAATGTAAAAAAAGGGAAAGAGGGTTGATTATCTATGAATATTGTATGTGTATATGTGTTAAGGGTATAAAATTGTGGTTGTTTGTATTTAAATATGCAGTTTGTATAGTTGAGTTTGTCTCAGTTATATATGTTTTATTAAATTTACCATAAATTATTGTTATCTATTTTCAAATTAATAATTTATCTAATTTATTAATAATTATTAAACATGAAATTTTGAAATAAATCAATAATAATAGCCTTGTAATTATTTAATATATTAAAAAAAAAAATTTCTAAAATGCTTCTGTCATCTGTTGGCATTATAATAATAAAATTTTTTTTTTATTTTAATTTTCATTATATTTTTTATTGATTATAAGGAAATTGAGTCATTTTTTATTCTTTAAATTTTTGTTATTTTTGTAAAATTAGGTCAAATTTGTATCTTGATTTTTGACTTTTTGTATTTTTTTTTTTTTTTTTTTTTTTGAAAAATTTTATAAGCTAGAAAAAAATATATTTACTGTCAGTCTATATATTATCCTTATCCTCGTATTTTTCTGCACAATAAGTTTTCCCCTGAGACTTTATATATATTGGTACACATAAAATGGTGATATCAATGTGAGGGATTTTTAGACCCCATGTTTGCGATAGAACAAATTTCTTTTACAAGTTCAACGAAAAAATAAAATAATAAATGAAAATTATTTATATTTTTTTTCATTTAAATATTATCAGTGAATCATTTTTTCAATATAGATGATAAAAATAATTATTTGAATTTATTTTTCTTTTATTTTTTTGTCTGTTTTAGACATTTGTATGAATTTTTTTTTTAAACACGCATTAAACTGAAAAATAAATATGAACTGGACATGTATAAACACAGTTATATATGAAAATAAAATTTTTTAGCGTATACATATATTTTTTTTTTATGAAGGTGAGACAGTTATAATCCTTGGATATTTCAAGTTGAAAAAACGTGATATGAAAAAACAGTTGAAAATGGGAAAAGAGAGTATGGTTTTCACAGACTTGAATATCGATCCGGACTCCACCCTGGTGCATTATTATATATTTTAAAATACCATTATAGATTTATTTATTTTAACTTTTAAATTTATATTAAAATAATATTCATTTGATTTATTATTATACAAGTGCGTATAGTTTATTTATTTTCATTATTTTGTCTATTATGAGTAAATTGTAACAAAAAAAAAATAATAATATTGTAACTATATTACAAAATAAAATAAAATTTATTAAATTAATAACTAAAAACAAATAGATAAAAATTATTAATAAATTTAGTTTAAAAACATTTGATTTTATAAAAAATTAATAAATAAAATAAATAAAAATTTTACAACAAAAAAAAAAAAATGAAATAAAAAAATTTATAAACTTATAATTAAAAAAATATTATAAAAAATAATTAAATAAATTTTTTTTTAAAAATAACAATATAAAACTTTTGCGAATTATAAATAAAAGTATACTTTTAAACTAAAAATGTCAAAATATTTTTTCATATAATTTATCAAATACAAAATTTTCTTTTTATATTAATAATGATTCAATAAAAAAGAAAAATGAAAAACGAAAAACATTCATTCGTCTTGTGTTGTCGGTAAAAAAAATAAATAAAAAAAAAAAAAACAAAAAAAAAATAAGTAATGACATGCAAAAATTGAGAAATAAGAAGGGTAAAAATGAGGGTTGTGTCCAGATTGAATTGAGGTTTATATATTTAAAATATTACATTATATAGGGGTTGAATGTATACAACTCAATCGATAACGTAACCTATTAACCTACTGTTTAAATACGCATGCGTATCCACGTGGGCGTCACGGTGTATCCTGTGACGTCACAAAAATACGGTCGCAAAATCGACTGAAAATCCCAGAAATGTCCCAGGACTTGGGAATAATATTTCTCTCTTCACCCACCGCTCACGATTCAACCCACTTTTACAAGAAAAAAAAAATAGAACACGATCGATATATACAGTTTTAAACAAATAATAAAATAATAATCTGAAAAATAAACACACCCTTAAAACAAAAAAATTTTAGATTTTTTTTTTTATTTTTAAATAATTATTATTATTAATTTATTTTTTTTTATTTTTTTATAAATAATAAAATACTTGGTGATAATATATAAACACCTTAGTGAGAATTAGTTGGCATCAATGATAAAAATAGAATTGAGTGAAATTCAAACGAGAAAGGTGACGCCTCAATTTGATACTCTTTTACTGTTTTTATTGTCATTAAAGTCATATTATCTTATCATTATTTTTTTATTTTTTTTTTTAACATGGTTATTTGCTGTTGTCATTCTTGCATATATACATGATAATAAATTAATTGTCATAAAAAAAAAAAAATACAAATTATAAATATACAAAAATACGTGTTACTGTAAACACATTTTGTAAATTTTTTTGAAATAAAAAAAATAACGACAATATACGTGAATTATTAAAAATTATAAAAAAAATATAAAAACCATAAATATAATGACATTTATTACTCAATTTAACAAATAATATTACATTTAATCAGGTCATAATAATAATCAGATTGATTGTATATATAATTTTATGATTAAAAATAATAAATTTAATTATCTTCAATTGTGATAATTTTTATTTTATATTATCTATATTATCATTACATTATTTATCATAAATTATAAAATTTTTTTATATTTAATTTAATATAATCTTTTGAAAATTTAATTGTCATTATGAGATATTATTATTTTTAAATGAAAATAAAATATAAATAAATTAATTGTTAATAATAATATAATTTATTTATTTAAATTTTTTTGATAGTTTTTTTTTTTTTTTTTATTTTTCAAGAAAAATATATTTGTTTAATGATTTTGCCCGTGAGCAAGTTTCCCCGGTCAGGGTCGTTCTTGATTTTCCACGGTAAAGGAAAACAGGTCGAGGCCACACACAAAAGCCCAGTCTTCCGTTTAAATTTTAGGATAAATTTACTATCAATGCGCAAACGCAAAATAAACAAGTTTTAATAAATTATATATATTTACTATTTTATTTATTATTTATTTATAAATATACATATAAATTTTAATTTTACTAATTTTATTAATTTTATCATCATTTTATATTTTATGGTTATTTTATAATTATATATTGTAACATAGGTCAGCTCTTTCGGTAAATATTATTAATAAAAAAAAAAAAGAAAAAAAAATTATTTAATGACATAACTTTTTCTAATAGTCACTTAATTTAATGATGTTTTTCCGTCAGTTTTATATATATTTTTCATACGATATATACACACAAGTGTCATGCAAAATTTCTAATTTTTTTTTTTTTTTTAACAAATTTTTAAATGTCATTTATATCACTCATAATTTTATGACTATTTATCATCTTAATTTATTTATATACATATAAACAAAATATAAAGATGTTATAAATTTAAAAAAAGTTTTTTCCTCTTATAAATTTTATTTTTTTATTAATAATATATATTTTTTATCCTCATCACATGTTTAGGTGTTTTATTATTTATGCAAACTGTATAAAAGTTACGTGATATTATGTGAGGCTTCAAATCTTAAAATCTATATGAACTTTTATAATAAATAATACACATTATTGTAAGAATATTATAATTTATAAATTTATTTAAATTCATTTTTTTTATATTTTATAAAAAAAAAATTGTATCATTTTTTTTTTTAATATAAAAATGATAACAATGGTAAGTATTATAATTTTATATTTTTTTTTTGTTGTCAACCTCGAGAATATTTAAAATTCAGATCAGATCTGAGTTACTTGGGTTTAGGTAACCTCAATTTTTATTATCAGTCTGTAAGTCCGCCCGGAGGCTGAGCTTCATGATAAACATTTACACAATACAATGTACATTGAAAATTATTATTATATTTATTTCTATTATATAAAAAAATAAAAATAAAATAAAAGTGATTTTAAAAAAAAAATATGTTTGTTTATGTCAAGGTTTTTTATTATTAAATAAAAAATGACAAATAATGTGTAAAAAAATAGGCTACTTAATTTAAAACTAATATAATTATTGTTAATATTATAAATAAATTTTTTACAATATTATATTTTATTTTTTTTATTGAAATAATATATTAAAAATAATAATATATATATAAATTATATTTTTATGTATTATTTTTGTTGAGGTAATATGAAAATATAAAATATAAAATATGCCACGACAAAAATATCCTCTAGCAATGTAGTAAAAAAAAATAAATATATATAAATAACGTATATATTTATATTCAAGATATATATATTATGATTATTTCATAAATAATATATCAAGTCAAAAATTGAAAAGATATAATATTAACAAAAATAAAATTATAAATAATAATTGAGTCATTTAATTTTAATTTTATTTAAAATTTTATTCTTAATTGATAATAGTCATTTTAAAAATGTATAAAAATAAATTGTTGATATTTATTTATTCATATCCAATGATGTATACTTTTGTCATAATTATTTTGGACAAATTTAAAATGGTAATTGAATTAGTCTGTCGATATGTTTTTATCGTTTTATTATAATTTTCATTTTAATTTTTAAATAGCTGCACGGAGAGAAATTTACTACAAAAATCATTAAAAAACTTTGTAAAAATTGTTAAACAGAACCACAAAAAAGTAGCGAGATGTTAGTACAATAAAATATGATGTCGTGAATATCAAAATTTGATATATTGACTCACAAATTTTGTGGTTTCAGAATCACAAAAATTGTTGTGATTCAAAATAAATATTCTTACGCGGTTGACAAATTTTTTTAAACCTCAAAAATAAAATCTACAAAATAAAAAATATGAAATAATTATTTAACAAATTTTATTAGATAAACCTGACAAAGTTTGCATCCTGCCACTAAATTGTTGTATCAGAACCACAATTTTTATTAAATATTTCTCTCCGTTTTGATATATTTTATGACCAAGATATTTTAATTCTCAGTCATTCAACCGTATTGATTTTTTAATATTGAATGTATTGTTATTATTTTTTAATTAAATTTTTTATTATTATTATCATTATTGACAGGAAATAAAGTTGAAATATATTTCCTACTATTTACTAGAGTGTTAACAAGTTTAATCTTGAAACGTTAATTATCGGCTTGGCTAAAAAATAATACATAAAATATTTAAAATATAAAAATATTTTTTAAAATTGTTATTATACTCGGTATTTATTTTAATATAAAAAAATTATATAA
>WSYQ01000423.1:0-27020 GCA_011426435.1 Lysiphlebus fabarum
CGTTATATTGACGTTTTATCGAAAATTGTAGATGCTTATAATAATTCAATACATTCATCAACAAAAATGACACCAGCTGCTGTCACTATTTTTAATGCAAAAAAAGCAAGTAAAAATATAGAACAACGATTTTCAAATGATAAAAAAAAAAAAAAATAAATACCATGTCGGTGACTATGTTAGAATCAGTATTGAAAAGTTACCTTTTCGAAAAGGTTATGTTGGATCTTGGTCTCAAGAATTATTTAAAATATCCAAAGTATACATTAGACAATTTTTACCTATTTACGAAATTGAAGATTTAAAAGGTGAAGAAATTTCCGGTTATTTTTATGAAGAAGAAATAACTAAAGTTAATCAAAATATAGAAGAAGAATTTTTTGATGTTGAAAAAATTCTTGATACACGAGGAAAAGGTAAAAAAAAAGAATATCTTGTTAGGTGGAAAAATTATTCAAGTACCAGCAAATAATTTGAAAAATCATGCAGAATAACAGTTTTTATATTACTCTTGTTAGTAATAAAAGTAATAATTTTTATCCACAAAATACAGCACAATTGCAATTTACATCACAATTGCATCGATCTTTTTTTCTTGAGGGTAATTGGGTTGTTGGTTTAAGTGAGATAAATTTTCCTAATAGTTTTTTTCATGTAAATAAAATTGATGGAATTATTACTATTGATCTAGGGAATGATACTAAATATAATATCACCATAGAACCTGGTGTTTATCCCAACACAGATGGGGTAATCTACGCATTTAATGAAAATACGTATTTTACTCAACATTTTGACATTGTGTATAATTCTCGTACACGATTTGTAACAATAACAAAAAAGTGTAATAGTAGAGAATGTGAAAAGCATATAATAAAATTAACAGAAAAATCAGCAAATATTCTTGGATATACTTATGATCCAGCCTTATTTTTACTGAAAGACAACGTGTTTTAAGAGGTAATTTACCTGCAAGTATATTACGTGGGCTTCCATCAGCTATATATATTTATTGTGATATTGTTTCACCTCATATTATTGGTGATAGCAATAAACAAGTACTACTAAATGAATTGTTCATTTTGATTCTAATAATAATCAATATGGCGCATCATTTATTGAAAAATTTCAACCATATTATTTTTCATTATTACGTCACACATTTCAGACAATTACAATAGATATAAAAGATAGTAATGGCTATCCTATCTCATTTGCATACGAACCATTATTCGTAACACTTCATTTTATTAAAGTTGATTAAAATGTATATACAATATTACGAAAATCAAGTTGGTGGGGGGGCATTAGTACATCAAGTACATTTAAATCAACGTGGTCAAGGTGTTGGTGCTTTTTTGGGAGGTTTATGTAGAGGTGTATTACCGTTAATTGGTCGTGCATTAAAACCTGTAGGAAAAGAATTATTATCAGTTGGAATGAATGTACTTGGTGATGTCATAAGTCGTCGATCTAATTTTAGAGATTCTCTTGAAGAAAATATGACAAATTCTGGTAATAGATTGAAAAGAAAAGCAATGGAAAAAATAGATTCATATTTGAGTGGGGGTGGTGTGTATAAAAGTAAACGATTAAAGAGATCAATTAGTCAGAAGCGTAAAACTTTTGGAAGAAAACGTTCCAAGAAAAAAAATAATCAAAAAGGTCGTGGTATAGTGAAAAAAAAAAAAACTAAAAAAAGACGTATAAACGAAAATAAAAAAAAATCTCAAAAAGGTGGTAGGAAAAAAAATAAAAAAAAATCTCAAAAAGGTGGTGGAAAAAAAAATAAAAAAAAAACTCAAAAAGGTGGCGGTAAAAAAAAATCTAGTGACATTTTTTCATAATGGCTTTCCTTCATAACCATTCTCCAGAGTGTAGTAAATCGGAATTAGATTTATTTACATTACCTCCTACTCGGACTACAGTTGAAGAATCTCATTGGGTTTATTATAACACAGTGGCACTTACAGATGATTCACTAATAGAATTTCATATTCCACCAAATAGAGAAGAATATATAGACTTGGCTCATACTATGATAAAAGTAAGATGTAAAATTACAAAAGCTGATGGGACAGCTCCAGCTGGTGATGCTGTAGGAGTGACAAATAATTTTTTGCATTCAATGATAAGTCAATGTGATGTATTATTTAATCAGGAATCTGTTTCTGGATCAAATAGTTCTTATCCATATCGTGCATATATTGAAACTTTATTAAATTATGGAACAGATGCAACAAATAGCCATCTTCAATTAGGGTTATGGTTTTTAGATACACCAGGTTGTATGGATTCACCTGTTGGAGCTGCTGCGGCTACACAAAATAAAGGGTTACAAGATAGAACATCTTTTACAAATGGAGGAAGTCAATTTGAAATGCTTGGTCATTTACATGTTGATATATTTAATCAAAATAAATTTTTATTAAATGATGTTGAGATGAAAATAACTCTTACACGATCTAAAAATGAATTTTGTTTAATGGATAATTCAGATGCTGGTGACTATAACGTACATATTTTAGAAGCTACACTTATAATACGACGTGAAAAACTTAATCCAAGTGTACTTGTGGAGCATGCAAAAGCATTAACAAAAGCAACCGCAAAACATCCGTTAACTAGAGTAGAAGTAAAAAGTATTATTTTAGCTCAAGGTATATTACTAAATACTCTTGACAATATTATATTGGGTAATTTACCTAAAAGAATTGTAGTTGGTTTTGTGGACAATAAATCATTTAATGGACATAGAAAAATGAATCCATTTAATTTTCAACATTTTAATTTAAATTTTTTGGCTTTATATATTGATGGAAATCAAGTAGGAGGTAAAGCATTGTCACCAAGTTTTACTGGAAATATTCATGATGCCGAAGCATATCATACATTATTTTCAGGTACTGGGATACATTTTGCTGATCATGGGATGAAAATTTCTCATACTAGTTTTAATAAAGGTTATACTTTATTTGTATATGATTTAACACCAGATCTTTCAGCTAATGATAGTATGTACTGGAATTTAATAAAAAATGGAAGTTTAAGAATTGAGTTACGTTTTAGTCAGGCGCTTGCGCAGACAATAAATTGTATTGTATACGCAGAATTTGACAATATTATTGAAATTGATAGTACACGCCAGGTGTTATTAGATTATAGTAATTAAGGAGGGATATACTTATATATAAACAGGTACTTTTGATATTTTAGTACAGTCGTAAATATGACAGAAGTTTTAATTATTGATATTCAATGTCTTGTTGGTTCAAGAAATAAATTTTACCCAAAAGAAATTTCTGTCTTGGCATTACATAATAATTTTATTAATCATTACATAATTGGACCACCTTGCAAGTATAGTAAGCTTGAGAAAGAAGCACGTCGACAAAATAGTTGGTTAACAAAAAAATATCATAAAATCGAGTGGGATAGATCAGAAGTACCTTACAAAAATTTAGATTCATTAATTGAAAATATTGGAGGACTTGGTAAAAGTATTTACGTCAGAGGAGAAGATAAACGTATGTTTTTACAACAATACTTGAGAGAACATACTATCATTAATTTAGAAAATATATCACCACGCTTTGGTTTATAACCAGCTAACGAAAATTATTGTTTATATCACGGAATAAATTTTCCGACTTATTCTTGTACACATCAAAACGTTTACAAAATTAATAATTGCTTAATCGGTAAAAAATTAATTGTTCAACGAGGAAAAAATTCGTGTGGAGAAGATATTGAAGTGGGGGCAATTGAAGAAAGTGACGTCTATCATTCTTTTTTTAATACTGTAAGAGAAACATTGGTATGAATACCTTACAATTACTAGAAGTATTACCATTAACGGATTCGAAACGTGCTGGAGTATATGCTAGTGATCAACTACCACACGTATGGCCAAAACCTTGTGGAATTATTGCAAATATTGACAAACATCATCAACCAGGATCTCATTGGGTGTGTTTTTACGTAAATAACTTGGGTCATGGGATCTTCTTCGACAGCTCCGGACGAGCTCCGAGAGATTCCCGTTTTATTTACGCTCTCAAACGAAATTGTGTCATACACAAGTACAACAACTTACAACTTCAAAGTACTTCGAGTAATTACTGCGGTCATTGGTGCGTTGTTGCTCTTCATTATTTCGCGAATGGTGGGAGGCTCAATGGATTTCAACGACTCTTCACGAATGATCCTGAATGGAACGACCGATGCATAATAAAAATGTTTAAAAAAATTGTTAGTAGCCGTAAAAAATATAAACCTAAAAAAACTTTCATTTTCTTACGGGTAGTGGTTCGAAAATTCAATATTGTAATTGAATTTTGAATAAATGAATAAAAATGAAAAAAAAAAAAATTTTTTTGTTAATTTTTCATAACTACCTTAACTACCTTAATTTTTTATTACTCTAAAAAAAATATATAAAATATTTTTTCCAATTGCATAAGGTGGAGGGGTTGTCCCACTACTTTTCGAATATTTCGAAAAACGAAAAAAAAAAAATCAAAATCGATGAATAATTAAAATCATAATTTAATTTTTAATATAAATTTTTAATAAACAATTTATATTGTTGTTATTTTTCAAGTAAAAATTTTTTTTTGTCCTAACCTCGTATTAGTAAAAATCAGTGCCTTTGGAACAAAAAAAAAATTTTTGAAATCGATCGATTATTAAAGTTTTTATTTATTTTTTAATAATAATTTTTTAATAACAAATTGTGTTTTGTTATAATTTTTGAAGTGAAAAAATTTTTTTTTTCTAATAATATAATTGTGTGTACTTGTCTTTTTTAAACAAAAAAAAAATTTTTGAAATCGATCGATTATTAAAGTTTTTATTTATTTTTTAATAATAATTTTTTAATAACAAATTTTGTTTTGTTATAATTTTTGAAGTAAAAAAATTTTTTTTTTCTAATAATATTATTGTTTGCACTTGTCTCTTTTAAACAAAAAAAAAATTTTTGAAATCGATTCATTTTTGAAGCTACTATGCAATTGTTAATTTTATTTATTATAAATAATTGCTTTTGTTTATACTTTTAGGTCATGAATGGATCGGACGCGAATAAAAATGAAATTAAAAAGAAATATCCGTCCAGAGTTATTTTTTTTTTCTATCTTTATTTTTCATAAGTGTGTCTTTGTTTTTGTTTTTTTTCTTTTATTTTTTTTTTTATCGATCGTGTGCGTGTTTTTTTTTTTTTTTTTTGACGTCATCAGATAAATTCCTACCCCAAAATAATAATTATCTACAACTTAAAAAATTAATATTAATTAAACGGTTAGTTTAATCAAAAAAATTCATTTGAAGTACCCCCCTTAAAAAAATTTAATCTACAATTTTTATTTTAAACTTTTTTTTCTATAATTGTTAGAAACCGAGAAATTAACGATTTTTTTTTTATTTTTTTTTTTTCACCCCTTTCCGAGGGGGGTAGAATTTTTTAAATAATTTTTCCGAAATCCCAAGGATCGAATTAGTTTATAAAAATTTTTTTTAAAATGTTCATTTAAAAGGGATCTTTCTTGGATCAACTGGAATGAAACGTGCTAAAACACTGTTAAATAAAATAACTACGAGCAAGGTCAGTAAAGTGAAATAAATTGACTTGATTTTAAAAAAATTTAAATAGTAAAAATGATTTAATAGTATAACAGTAAGTTTTTTTTCTTTCAAAATTCGTTTGGATTTTCAGCAATTGACTTCAGTGAAATTATAGAATACTGAGTCTAACTTTGTTCATTAACTCTCAAAAGATAACTGGAGTGATTACATGAGCTGATTAAATTAATAACTTATGTAATCGTTGGGATATATAATTACTAGTAAGTATACTTGAGTTCGATTTTTTAACTATCCCTACTGTAGCAAACATATTCAATTACTTTTATTCTCCCTGCATGAGCATATGAAATATACTTTAAAAAGCATTTTTAAAAAAATGAACAAAAAAACAAAAAAAGAAAGATCAGGGATAAGATAATTTATTATGGTTATTGAGTGTAGAATACTTGAGTTTTGTGTATAAATACATGTGCGTTAAATAACCTAGACAAAAACACAAATTACTTATTTGATCAATTCTACTGAATTTTGGTTGAACAGCTCTCGATCCAGATTTTTTTTTTTTTTGTTATACTCCGTTGATTTCTCGCAATATTTCTGTTAGTGATTTTTAAACATTCAAAACCATATTATTATTGAATTTTATTTTTAGTGGTATTTAAAGAATTAATCCAAATTGAATTAACCTTTTCGATAAGTACAAATTATTGAACATTCAGCTTGAAAAATCATATTATGAGGTGTTGCACTTTATTTTATTTTGGTTTTAATTATTAGAATTTTTTTTATCTTTTCATATAATGTCTAGCAGTATATTAAAGGGAACAATTTATATCGAATTCTTTCGTAATATATTCACTCTCTTTTAGGTAATTTACTTTGGAAATTGATAAACAGATAACCAGACAAACAGATAAAACCAATATATAAGTTTAATGCGAGAGTTATCAATTCCCGGGATGAAAAAATAAAGTATTTGAAAGGTATTATTGATACTTTATACTGTTTGAATTATATCCAGTGACATTTTTGAGTGTTTGTGAGAATACTTATGAGTATTTTTTGATATTTTGTTGGTATTATCGAAGACTCATTCTCGGATACAATTATCCCTGATCGGTATTATTAATGTTCGAGTATTTCAAAATATATTTGCAAAGTATTTTGATACTCGAATTTTAAGGGACTTAGAAAAATTTTATGATCTCTACTATAAAGAATAAATTAGTCACTTAGAAAATTTTCAGTATTGTAGTATTGAATTATACTCATAAAATTCAATAACTTTTACAATTAAATAATTTATTTATAAATCAATTAATAATTAATTAATAATTCTGTATATCATTAAATTAATATTTAAAATTTATTTATAATAATTTGCAGGTCATATATATATATATATAATACGTATTATAATTATCTTTGGATCGAATATCACCAGATACAATAGTATTTTTGAATATTTATTTAGCAAGTATTCTAACCGGATACAATTGTATTTCAAATAATACTCGTCAAACATAATTATCCCGCTAAAAATACTTTTCAAGCGATATTCGAAAAGTTCTTCTCATTGCGCTCAGTGATACTATTTCAAGTATCAAATATAATTGTATTTCTTATAAAACCTCGATTTTTTCATCCCGGGTTGTTCCGGAGTCGATATCAATTTTTAAATGTAAAATATTAATAATATAAACACATAATCGTTTGTGCAAAGCGCCATCAAATTCTTAGATTACTAATTTTTATTTTTATGCTTGTCAAGTTAGTGAGCATATGTGTTATCCATGTGGACACGATGTTAATATTATTTCATGAATAATATAATAAAAAACATTAATAATTAAACAGTAACTTAAGTTTAACATCATTCACATAAAAACATAAAGGCGCGCGAAGCGCGCCAAACGGTCTAGTAATAAAGAATAATAGATAAATTCTTATAAATGAATAATTCATTTGTTATGTCCGATATTACCCGGTTTTCAATTAATTTAAAAGTGTTATTTGACCCTTATCGATTAAGATTACTAGATCAGGTCCTCGGCGCAAAGTAATGAGACTTAGGGCAAGAGAGTATTGAAGTCAGAACAATTAATGTATAATTTAAATATGTAAAAGAAATGTTTATTGTTGTCTGTATATTTAATGTGTGTCTGTTACAATATTTATTACACTTATTAGATTAAAATTACTTACATTGATTGAGTGCGTTGTTACAATCATCTGATTCTGATACAGTTGGTTTACGATGAAGATGGATGATTACTATTGATTTGAAGTATATCAGTCGATGAATGATGATGTATATAAGCGGTTATTTATTAAACTAGATTTTATACTACTAAAATAACTAAAATAATTATTTTACGTACTTGCGGATCAACTGTTTCAACGATAAAAAAAATCACTTTGAGTATTACAACAAACTGTCGGAATAATCAAGATTACATTTAACATTTTTTTAATTTTTTTATCTTTATTAAATTTTGCTGATTCATTTTAAACATTCAAAAGACGTTGAAAATAAATATTTTACATTCGTTAGAGTCAAGACAAATAATTTTATAACAATTTTATAATGCTGACTATCATGGGAACAATAACTAGCCATTGGCTAATTATTAGTCTCACTCATAAATTTTAATAATTAAGAAAATATAAAAATAATAATTTTTAGAGGGAACTCACTCCCGTGTTATACTTAAAATTGTCAACAACTATTAAATTAATTAAAGACCTAATCAGATTTAAAAAAAAAAACAAATATTTAAGTGAAATTTTATTTGTGTTACAATCCAACTATTGACTTTTAATTATTCTGGGTGTTTCTTTATATATTCAATTCGTTGTGTCTTGTATTTGATCCATTGACTTCCATCAACGGTGGCTATCCAGATTGACGCGCCTTTAATACAATTAGATTTTGAAACTACAGGGTACATTTATTTTCTACAACCTAATCACATTCCCTCCTAACCCGCTAGCCTCTAGGTAGTAGGAAAATAAGAGGATTAAAAATAGTTAAATGTCAGGTTGTTGTTTTTTTATTTTTATCAGTTCCAGAATTAGTTTACATATTTTCTCAAATTTATTATTTAATTATTTTATCAATTTTAATTTATTTATAAATAGTATCTGGGATAAAATTTTAAATATTCTAGATTCTAGAATCTTTGATGTCATCTTGATCATCGAAAATTACTTTAAATAAAATTATTCATTTCTGAAAATATATTTTGATAAATTTTTGATGAAAAACTGACCAGGTTTTGTGATCCAGATGCGGTAAGGATACTTAATCATATCTCGGGCAAGGAAGAATTGTTAAAAAAAAAATTATTTATATTAAAAATGTATTTTGGCAATTTTTTGATCGAAAATTGACCAAGTTTCGTGATCAAGATGTAGTCAAGATACTTCATGTCATTTTGATCAGGGTCAATTGTTTGAAAAAATTATTTGATGTTAAAGATACTTGATGTCATCTTGATCAGGAAAAAGTACTTTTAGAAAAATTATTTATTTTTAAAAATATTTTCTGATAATTTTTTGATGAAAAATTGACCAGGTTTCGTGATCTAAATGTGGTCAGGATACTTCATGTCATCTTGATCAGGGAAAATTATTCAAAAAAAATTATTTATATTAAATAATTTAACTTAATATTTTTTTAATCAAATATTGAAGAGGTTTTCTTGTTTAAGATTTGACCAGTTTTACTTGACCAAGACTTGATCAAGATACTTGATATCATCTTGATCAGAGAAAATTTGTAAAAACATATAAATATCCAAAAATATATAACCTTATAATTTTTTGATTAAGGCATGATCAGGTTTCCCTTTTTCAGGATGTGATCCAGATACCTGATGCTATCTTGATCAAGTTTTGTTCAGGCTTACTAAATAAGCTTACTTTTTGATCTAGATTGGACTTCAAATCCGTCGAGCCTGACCATATTTCCACTCGGGTAGTTGTATCCTCCAGTACAATTTCCTCTGATAACTCATGATGATTATTTTTCACTTCAATATCAAATTATTCAAATGAACATCTATTTTGAGCAAAAATGATAACTAAAAGAATTTATATATTCTTTACGAAATTTGTTTTAATGGTTTAACTTGAAAAGTTTCGTGAATGGTAAGTTTCATAATTCTCCGTTCAAAACACTATTGAAACAAATTTTTTCTTCTTGAAACGACTGACCTTGTGTAAGTCGTATTTTTTTTATTTTTATTTTATTTTCTTATTTAATACAATAATTTAAGATGATTATATTTTTATCAAGTACATAAACAATATTTAAAATTAGATTTAATATTATATTATATTAACATATATATATTTTTGAATACCGACAGTACGTGCTCGCAGATAATGAATCTCTGGTTCCAGTAAGACTCCAATGATCGAAAGGATATTCAATTGATTTATTAAATATTTTTAATAATATAAATATATTTATTTCTGGATAATTATACTGAATATTAATGTACTTTTAATATTGATAACGATGATTTATTATTAGTTTAATTTACAAAGTATTTATTGAACAATTTGATTTATTTAATTATTTGAATTAACAGCACGTTGGCTGATGCAACTTCATAATAATTTAGAATATGTGACTTTATTACTAATCGCAGAGAGTGCCACACGGCAACTAGCTGGCAAGCAACTGACTTTATATCTTGATTTATTTGGCCTCCCAACATTATTTGATCTACGTAGTATTTTATACAATAACTGCTTTGACTAGATTGGTCAAAGCTAATGTTTTTAATCTGGATAATATTAGCACGTTACACTTTTTTGTCAAACAACGAAAATCATTTATCGTAGATATAACGATCAAATATATTTACAAAGTAAGGCTGAGCTTCAATGGTTGAGTGGGTAGCATATCGAACTTCTACGATGCAGACCCGGGTTCAAATCTTGGTCGAGGAAACATTTTTTTTTTCAAAGTCAGATCTCAGATCCTCACATGTACACTGCTGCCGTAATTATGTTAGCTATACCTAAAACCACTCAGAAAGGCTAACATTCATCACTCACCTTGAATGTTAAATTCTAAATTATCAATTTCATTTTCAAATTAAATTCATAAATTTTATTTGTTTATACGGAACATCAATATTGTCTGCATCGTTCTTAAAGCGATTTACAGTAACTATAGACAGCGCCAATGCCTGCTACAACGGTGCTTGTAGCTCACAATTTGTTAATTATTGCATAACACTAAGTGAACATTCTTTTTTGATATGATTTTTCTAGAATTGCTAGATTATATTAAAAGGCGTGATCGAAGTTTCAAGATAATTCATTGATTTATGAATAATGAATGATGTATTATATATAGAAAAATGATGATAAAAAAAAAAAAAATTTTACATTTTCATTTCTTAATTAAGAGGCACGGTAGTGCCTCGAGTTAAGTATGAGAATGGAAATATATATGTGTGTGTAAGAGTAACTACCGTGCCTTATTATTAAATAATGTAGGCTTAAAATTTAATTTTTAATTCAGGAAAAAACTACGCGAGGTCAAGTATAATTTATTTTATTTTATTTTATTTTATTTTATTTTTTTCAACAATTAATGACAAAACAAGTTACATTACAAATTGACTACAATTTCGAATACTTGACACTTTTTTTTGTACAAAATACTTGTTTTTTGTTTTTTGTTAGTCCATTAAATAATAATATTCCAAAAAAATCTATTGACAGAAAATTTGAGTTTTTTATTTTTAATATCCCTGCACTTTTCGTTATTAAGTTTATAAACAATTGAAAATTTGTTTATTTTTCAAACAAGCAACATTGGCTTTTCCGAATCATCTAGCGCTCGGGCATCCATAACACATAGACACTTATTTATTAATGTAAATATTATTCATTTTTACACTTTTTCAGATCTATTTTTTTGCGAGCCGGTAAAACTGTGTACGTTTTTTTTTTCAGTTCTAAGGATTACGTTATTTATTTTTTAAACAAAGTAAATACATGCATAAAATGAAAATAACGAATGAATCAAAAGTTTTTTTACTCTAAAGGGAATACTCGTTTTCTCCACCAACTAACGACAGGAGGCGTGGTGGAAGTGCTTAATGGCACACAACTGGCCAATCACTATTCATTTCACAAATCTGATCGAGACTGTAAAAGTATTGACCGTGCGGTGCATTTGAGAGATCTGGAGGTAAACATTATGAAATGATTGGGCTATATCGACGACATTATCATTAGCTAGTTATCCTTAGACCTCCGACCCGATCGTAGTTATTTAACATCAGTATTCATCAGAACTTTCAGCTAGAGCTGGTTTATAATTTATTATTACGATTCAATCTCACCGGAGTACGAGATTATTTTTACACAAACAATCAACATTTTCTTATTCGTATGAATATATTCTTTTGAATTATTCTGAAGTTGAAGATAATGAAAGCGTGTAATTCAGTAAGTAATATGTTCGCTGAAGATTCAACTGATCCAAGTGAGAATAGTCACTCTGAGTCCGAAAAAAATGGTTCAAATCTTTCCGGCGGAGAATATCAAAACAATACGTTTCAAAAGTCCGAAGACCCTTTGTTGTCAGTGGATATTAGTAACCAACGGTTCAATCATAACATTTCCACGTCATTCGCAATATCGAAAAATATGAATTTGATTACGGATGGGCTTGATTCATTTGATAGAAATAAAACCGAATCATCACTGGAATCTTTAACGTCATGTGAGCCAAATGAATTGGTTTCTAAGCATGTCATTTATAAGGCCGGAAAAATCAGGAGGCCGAAAATGTTTCATGGTTGTTCAGAACTAACCAGTAGAGATCAAAATAAAAATTGCTCAAAAGAATATAGCTTATCGAATCATAATTTTATAAAAAAATCAAATACATCTTTTTGTCATCCAACAGACTGTCGGTCTGATCGGGTCGTTACCAGTTCAGAAAGTGATAGGCAACAAAATGTGAGTCAGTTGAGAAACTCTAGAGTTATGGAAACGATAAATTTTCGAAATACTTTTAGAAATTCAATTTCATTTGAAAGATTGCCACAATCATTGTTTTTTAAGGAAATTCATTTTTCTGGACGACATGAAACAGATACATCATTGTCAAACCATAATCAAGGACAGCAACGGCATCAGCAACAGCAACCTACTTCCTTCACAATTGATGCGATTCTTGGGAAACGTAACCATAGGGAAAAAAATCAAGAGAACCAAAATTGTCTCAAAAATTTCAGCGAATTTGTACAACAAGAATGTACGTATCAAACAAACACTTGCTTAGTTAATTGATCATTAAGTACATTACATCTATACTTCTTATTCTTTGAATGAATTTTTTATCATTTATGTTTTATGATTTTATGAATTCAATGTTTTAAAAGAAAATAAACTCGGGTTTGTTTATTAAATGATTAGATTCGAATGATAATACTCTTAAATATATTCAAAAATTTTTTTTATTATCCTTAGTCATTACAGAAGGAATTGGGTCCTCTAATAACTGTCAGCGTGAAATAGGCAATAATCACCCACCAGGAAAATCTAAACGCATCCGGACGATTTTTACGGCTGAACAATTGGAACGACTAGAAGGTGAATTCACAAGAACTCAATACATGGTAGGACCGGAAAGACTTTATCTAGCACATTCTCTGAGATTAACAGAAGCTCAAGTCAAAGTTTGGTTCCAAAACCGTCGGATAAAATGGCGCAAAATTCATCATGAACAGCAAAGTCAACGTGTCAGCGAGTTACGACAACAAGCAATAAGGTCAACGGACGATGAAGATTGCAAAGACATTAATTCTGGTGAATGGTGAAACAAAAATTATAAATCACTGACATTCTTGTCTTCTGCACAACTATTTATCTTCTTACCTCAAATTTAATTTTCAAATCGTCCTTAATCAAACGGGATTTTGCAAGTATATGCAAATGGGGAAAAAATCAGTTGAATATCAGAATATTTTTGATTGTAGTTTAGCAATTTAACTTCACAACTATCTCGTTGTTTATTTTTGTGTTTTATTATCTTTGTAAAGAGATCGAATTATTGTACACTACATATAGTTAAAATTTTCAACCGAAGTAGTATGCAATGGCCGTATTTTTCGAGTGATGTTTCAAAAGAAAAATAATAAGTTGAAATGAATTAGTATTTATGTAAAACGGATAGTGAAAACTGGTAAATTCATCTTCGCATGGTGTGCCAGGTATCAGAGGCTAAAAAAAGTTGAGCTTCCCAGAAAATTTGTTGAAAACTAAAATGTAGCCAACTATAAATATGAAGGTTATTCATTATCATTAATTTATAAAATAATTTGACAGTGAGAACATTTAAGTAATTCATCAGTGATAATGTTTAATTATTCAGATTATATCACTAGTGTTCGAAAATATAAACGATTCTGGATGCTGAGATAATAATAAACTCTGCTCACATTAAACTTGCTACTAAATTGCAATAAAATTCCAGAAGGTTGGTATGTCAAAAAACAAAGAAAACTTATGATATTATATCTGAAAAAGTTATTTTATATATTCTTCTATTTTTTTTTAGATTTTGGTTCAAAATATGGAAATTTTCATAAAAATGAAATTAATGTTGTCGATAAACTTTTATTCATTAGTCTTCCAAAATCAAACCCAAAAAATGATGTGTAACATACAACTTTCACAGTAACAAGTAAAAAATGATAAAAATTACTAAAATGGTGCTGGTGACAGGTTTGCAAATATAGTTTTGGAAAAAAAAGTGCGTTTTTTGTTTCTCCAAAGTGGTATTTGTTTCCTTTAATATATTTTGGAAACTATAAAAGCTCCTAATAAATCGAATTTTTTATAGAAAGTTTTAAGAGTTATGGTAATGAATAATTATCAAGACAAAAATCAACCTTTTATAAAATTGATATATATATATATATATAGTTATAACGAGTTTAACGAACCCCAGCATAACGGAAACGTAAAATTGTACTGATAAACTGTTGATGAGACTGTTAAAATTCTTATATTGAGAAAGGATTAAGGTAATCTTTTCCTTCAAAACTATCATTTTTTTTTAGTTCCATTTAACTGAAAAAAGTGTCATAGATTATATAAACTATGAGATTTATAGATATATAACTGTACCTGTAATACATCATGGCCAAGATTGATTATAGGACGACAGATGCGCAAAGTCTTGAGCGTTATACCAATTTATTAATGAAATTGAAATTTAATTTAATGGCTTTTATGAGTAGCTAAATGCTATATTCACCAATATTAACCCAGTGAATAGCCCAATGACTGGCAAAACATCAGACATTCTCATTTGATTCCCCAGTGGGTAATCCATTGATGAAGAATTGGTCATCCAAAGTTCGAAATCAAGAGCAATTAATAGAAGAATTCATCCTACAAATTTTTTCAAAAGTTTACTTATTGAAAACTAAGACGTAAGAATTGGAACAGCTGTGGTAGAGGTGTAAACGAAGCTCTACGTGAAAGATTTGGCTTTCCTCCAAGGTGCCCTAAATACCACTTTTGCTTCTAGTATCGAAATTCAAACAAAAAAAATGGAAAACTAAGTTGCACAAAAGCTTCTCGAGTAAAAAAATATGACCGTCGATTCTGATCAGCAAGACAGAAAACTTCGCGTCTAGTTGGGTGGATAATCATTTGATTGGTCTAGTATTATAAATAAAATATTTATGAGCAACTTCACTCGCTACGATAATGGTTACGTCAATTTTTCAAATTTTTATTAGATTATTATAAATAATTTAAACGTCATAGGGCCCATAAAAAATAGTTTTTTGTTAATTTTAATAATTTAAATAAATTAAATCAAATTAAATTTATAAAAAATTATTTTTAAATAACTTAAAATATTATCATAATTTTCAACACTTTTTAAAGCACTTATTTAAACACTATAATTTGCATAAAGTCCTCAATAAAGTGTTGAAAATATAGTGTTTGAAAAAGTGAATGAAAAAGTGTTTTAACACTTTTAGAAAAATTGACATAACTATTATCGTATTGAGTGAAGTTGCTCATAAATATTTCATCCAATATATTTATTTATTCAATTCTTTATTAATATTACTAGACCAATCAAATGATTATCCACTGAACTAGACGCGAAGTCTTCTGCCCTGCTGATCAGAAACAGATCAGGATTCGCTATTCAGGAATCCTGACTCATTCTTGCTCTGAACTTAGTCAGGATACTTGAAACGTTGAATCCATATCTATAGTAACTGACCTAACTTTTACTACGACCGGGAACTGAACACCTCGATTACTTGTCATGCTCAGTCATTGAAACATTCGATGTTTTGTAATAACTTTTCGTTTTTATATATCTCCCAGAGAAATAAATGAATACATGAAAAACCACATAAACACATAATCTTTACGATTTTATCTGGATCAAGACTTGATGAAGTTAAAAATATCAGATTTATTTATTTTTCAAATAATTTTATTTTCAACAAGTCTCGATGTAGATTCGATCAGGCTATTACTCTTGGGGATATGATTGAATACAGAGTTCCAAAATAGATAAAGATGAAAGTATGTAACTTATTTCTCTCATTCCACTTATAGCCTGGTCAGGATAACATCAAGCTGCCTTTATCACATCCTCAATAGTGATAGCCTTATCCCACCTTGATCAAGGCTTGATCAAGTTAAATTATTTAAAAACTATATGAATTAAATATACTGACTTTGATCAAGTGTTGATCAGGATGTTTTAATGAAAAAAGTAACAGAGATGCTATCCTGACCAGGCAGTTGATAAAATTAAAATAAATGAATTTAATACGTCTATCTTTATCTATTTTAAATCAGGCATTCTCAAAAGGGATAGACTGATTAGGAATAGATAAACAGGCAGGTATCATATTTACTTTTTCTCAATATACAGATTGTCTGGTTATGATAATATCATGTAGAATTAAGAGAAATAATTTTGATACTTCCATCTTCATCAATTTTAGATCAGGTTTTTCCTTGCCATATCCTCCATAGAGAGAGCTCGATCCATTCCGGATCAAAAAAAAAGTATCAAATTTATTGATTTTTCTAACAATTTGATCTTGATCAACTCTTGATCCGGAGTGGATCAGGATAAATACATTTGAGATGTAATTAAAACATCCTGATGAGGCTAGCCCTCTTATATCCTCAATATAGATGGTTTGATCTAATCCGGATCAGGGCTTGAACACGATAGAATTTTTTGAAAAACAAGTAAACGTAAATCTTTTATCTTGATCAAGTCCTGACCCGGATTGAATCACATTATCCCTATTGAGGATTTGATATAACTGTCTGATCTAAAATGGATCAGGATGTGATAAAGTTACCTGAGTATAAAATATTCATTTATTTTTATTCTTCCCACCGATTTAATTGTTGTTGAAGTCGAAATTAACAATTTCTACAAAGAATTTTTTTTTTTGATTTTTTTTAAAGCATCTAGCCAATAAACAGCTATTCCCATATAATCAACTTGTGATCACTGTCTGCAAATTATTGAAACTGTGAGAATAATAATTTTGGATAGGTCTAATGAATATATCAGCTACCCAAGTGGAAATCTGTTAATTCCAGCTTGATTTGACCGCCAATGATTAATACTTGATCAATGTTACGTTAACTTAGGAAACCTAATCAAGTTTTAACCAAGACGCTTGATTAAGTTTAAATCAAGAAACCTTTAACTTTTGTTGATTAAGGCCACCTTGATCAAGATGGAATCAAGAAAACTTTAACTTGTCTGTGATAAGGTCGTCTTGATTAAGATGGGATCAATAAAACTTCAACTAGTCCCTAATTACAAAATTTCTTTTGTGTTATTTTTACTATAATTATTTTTTTATTTTTGTACAATGGATAATAATGATGCTACATTTGGCCTGCTCATGTCTCAAGACTCGGCCAGAATTATGAACTACAAAAAATTCTAATTTGCATCGTTTCCTTCAGAAGCCGAGCGGTTTAGAGCATTCCTTCTCAATTGAAATCTTATTCTTTACTGGTTCGAAACCCGTCAAGTGCACGTTAAGAAAAAAAAATTCTACCTATAAATCACTCTATCTATTTATCTATCTTTCTCTGATCGAGTATCTTGATCGAAACTTGATCAAGAATGGATTTTGAAATCAATTCTTTATCAAAACTTGATGGAGAGTAGATTTTAAATCAATTTTGCCTGATCAAGACGTGATCTCAATTTCCACTCGGGCAAGTTGACTTTTTCTATTTACTTTTCCCGACCAGAAAAGGAACAGGTAACCTTAACGTAACCCTAACGTACATCTGTGGAAGGTTGAAACAGTAACACTGATTATCTGCAGTTTGTTGCACGTTATTATTTTTGAACTGACAAAAATTGAAAAAATTAATATAAATATGTGCGTCCATCAATTTATTTTGTTTCCTCGTTTCCCGAGTAGAAATTCAAACTTCGACATTTTAATTAGTATTGATTTGGAACTTCTTTATGGATTTGGTCTACGTATATAATTAATGAAACGAAAAAACCTAAACTAAATTAAACTAATCATGTATGCCCCTAGTGGGATTCGAACCTACGAATGCGAGACTACTAAACTAACGGATTTCACGCTCGGCCATGGCGACAAACGAATGATCGGGAAAATTTTTGTGGTATCATAAGTTTCACCCAGTACAATAATTATATTAATCCAATCAATGTCAATGTAAGAGTGTAAATAAAAATAAATAGATTCAATGAACTAAAATTCGGTAGAATTCATGAAATATTGTATAAAATGAATCATTTTTTTTGTTTACATTTTTCTTGATCCGGATAGCATCAGGTAACCACTATCAAATCCTTAATAGGGATACTTGATCAAATCCTGACCAGGGCTTGATCAAGTAAAAAATACTGGACTTTATTTTTTTTTTTTTTATATATTTTTTGTGATCCGGATAACATCAAGTAAACACTATCAAATCCTGATTAGAATACCTGGATCAAGCCTCGGTCAGGATTTGATCAAGTATCCCTATTAAGGATTTGATAGTGGTTACCTGATGCTATCCGGATCAAGAAAAATGTAAAAAAAAATAAAGTCTAGTATTTTTCTCTGGTCAAGCCCTGGTCAGGAGTTGATCAAGTATCCCATTAAGTATTTGATAGTGGTTACCTGATGCTATCCGGATCAGGATGTCATAGCGATACTTGAATAGGGACTGCTCTACGTTATCCTGATGCGATCCGGATCCGTGTTCAGGCTACCACTAACAAAATTTCTACTCGGGTTAATCAATGATTATATCTCTATTACTTTCACTCTTTGGGAAATTGCGTTTTCGATAAAATTATCTTCTAACTTCAGAGCATCTGACAATATTACAAAAATAAATTGGCAAGCTAATGGTAGATGTCGTTAAAACACCTTTATTTACAAAAATCGTCAAACTCCAGAGCAATCTGGCATTATTATAAAAAAAAATTTAGCGGAGTAATAGTAGGTGGTGTGAAAAAACTTTTATTTACAAAATATTTAATATCGCATCGACGGTTCAAAGATGGTGCGCGCGCGGAATGTTGTTGTTTATAGCCTTGTTTATGATAGTGTTCAATATTGCAGCAAAGTCTTTGATGTGAAAGCGTTTAAACTACTTGATAGTATAGTATTCAATATCCAGCATAGTTAATGCCTAATGGATAGAAGGGCCTTGTAAAATCTATTTACTGCTGAATAAGAATTGATTATTTATAAATTTCAAAATTATTGTAACATCCATTATTGTAACGATTGTAACGATTTATTATTTTTTTATTATTCTCAAATTGCGGTATTTATTGTTGTAACACTATTTTGGTATAATTAAAAAAAAAAAAATTCCTTTATAATTGATATCATAATTGATAAAAAATTAAATCATTTATATTAATTGAATTTCACTTGAAAAAGTTTCTGAAAATAAATAGTAGAAGTATTCAATATTGCATTTCTCATCCTCACATAAATTAATATCAAATTTTTTAATAAAACTTCAATAGTAGATTTAACTTCAATAATTTTTTTCGATGTACACAGTTGTTTTGAAACACAACCGAGATAAAAAACAAATCCAACTGTTTTCTTATCATTCATTATTAATTATTGAATTAATATCGAAATTTTCATAAAAAAAAAAAATCTCTTTCGAAGCATATTTCTGTTTTAAAACTCAGTATTTAATATCGCATTGGCATTTTGAAGATGGTGCGTGCGCCATATGTTGTTGGTGAAATAAAATTCAAAATATAGCAAGATAATAAGGAGATGGTGTAAAAAACCTTTATTATGATTACGCAAGGCACTACCGTTCTTAAACTTAAGGCCTGTGTCGACTAGCATAGTTTTCGACCAAAGTTCTATGCCATAGTCCGATTATTACCAAAAACAACTAGATCATTCCCAGTTATCACTGAAAAATTTAGTGCTTTCTAGTAATATATCGATTATAGCATAGAACTTTGTTAAACGACTATGCTTAAAACAGGCCTTTTAGTATTCAATATTGCATCGTCAGTTAAAAACTTCTTATCAAGAGGCATGGTAGTGCCTCGCGTCAAGTATGAGAAAAAAAAGAGAGAGCTAACGTACGATAACTACCGTGCCTATATATAGGGATCTGACCTATTCACCATAGCATCTGGTGGCGTATAGTGAACTATTTCCGGACTTCATGAATTACATTACAAAATTTATACAGTATACTATGTTGATGATATCATACTATAGTAAAATAATCCGGAATTCGCCATATTTTCTCACTTATAAGACTTTACACAATAAGTGCCCGAACAGAAAAATCTCAGTCTTAAACGAACTTAAAATCCTTTGAAGTCTTAAAACGCGCTTCATTTGTCCAACTAGGAAGTCTTCGGAAGACTTCCTATGAAAGACTTCGGGCTTGCAAAGTCTTTTGATCCAAGAAAGATCCCTTTTAAATGAACATTTTAAAAAAATTTTTAGTATTTTTCAAGTCGAGTATTTTTCCTTGATCAAGCCTTGTCAGGATTTGATCAGGTATCTCTATTAAGGATTTGAAAATGTTTACCTGATGCTATCCGGATCAAGAAAAATGTAAAAAAAAAAAAAAAAAATAAAGTCCAGTATTTTTACTTGATCAAGCCCTGGTCAGGATTTGATCAAGTATCCCTATTAAGGATTTGATAGTGGTTACCTGATGCTATCCGGATCAAGAAAATCGTAAAAACAAAAAATGATTTATTTTATACAATATTTCATGAATTCGACCGAATTTTAGTTCATAGAATCTTTTTATTTTTTATTTATACTCTTACATTGACATTGATTTGATTAATATAATTATTGTACTGGGTGAAATTTATGATACCAGATAAATACTCCCTGATATTCGTTTGTCGCCGTGGCCGAGCGTGAAATCCGTTAGATTAGTAATCTGGCAGTCGTAGGTTCGAATCCTACTAGGGGCATACATGATTAGTTTAATTTAGTTTCGGTTTTTCCTTTTCATTAATTATGTACGTAGACGAAATCTATAAAGAAGTTACAAATCAATTCTAATTAAAATGTCGAATTTTTTTTTTAATTTTGATATTCGATCCATTTTGGATCATGTATCTTGATCTGTTCCGGATCATGTATTCTTACTCTTTCCTGATCAGGGTGCCTGATCCGATCCTGATCCGAACCCTACGAAAAAACATTACATCTGGATCCGATTCAGATCCAGATGCCTGATCCGGGCCAGATTTGAAATCAGGTTACCCTGATCCGATCCTGGTCCGATCCCTATCTGAATTTCTACTCGGGTAGTTCTTCCAAAATTCAAAGTTAAATTTTAAGCCAACACTATTCAATCTTATATATAGCGGGGTCAAGTATAATTAATTTTTTTTTTTTCTATTTTTCTAACAATTAAGACTTACATAAATCAAAAATAAATTTTCTCCTTCGGTTTTTCTAGGATCATATCTTATTGCATATAAGTACATAAAAAATTAATTGAAAGCAAAGAAGTTACATCACATTTCGAATAATTGACGCTTCTTTTCGTAAAAAAAACTGTGTTTCTTTTTTTGTTGTGATTACATACATGCAGAAATATACTTCGCATATTTAACAGAATATTTCCTAGAACACGACTTGGCCGTGGTTAGCTGGAATTTGTACAATATACCTGAACTTTTTATTTCGATTCCTAAGGACGTACTCCCTCAAATGTATGATTTATTTTATTCGAAACTTTGTTCTGTGACAGCCGCAATTTTTTCATATTTTTTTTTAGTCAAGAAGCTAGTTTACTGGCCAAATATTATATTTTTTTTTGAATACGACAGTACACGATGAAAATGAAAGAAAAGTTCTCCCAGTGTACTTCATGCTAAAATATTTGATACTTCATTTTTTTTATTCAACAATTCTTTATTGATTCACACGGAAGATGATCGGAATTTTAGCTTGTTTTTAGTTGAATTGTCCAAGTTTGAAAGTATCGATGATAAGAAATAAAACGATAAAATCATCGAAAAATTTGAAAATATAAAATTAAAAGCAGATATTAATTGTTATTGATGATTTATTATCATTTCAAGCGAGCAGCAACAATGAGATTTTTTCGTCTAACGCTAACTAACAAATTGAACTAAAAACCCGAAAAGAAATCTGTTCAGAACAGCTTCATCATTAATCCAGGCCGGATTAGAACATTGTAAGGCTATTTCCGTGTGGGAATCCAATCCCTATTTAGAACTTAATCAGGAAAAAATATATAAAATATTTATTTTTCAAATAATTTTATCGTGATCAAGTTCTGATCTTGATTTTGTGCTTCCATGTCTAAATTTTGAATCCTAAAGTTCTAAAAAAAATTAAAAATTGTGTGAAAATTAATATTTGATGCTCGATTAACTTTTCCTCGAGCACATTTTTTCTGACTTGGTGTTGGAAATTCATTTAAGTATGCCCACAATTCTGAATCTTCAATTTTTTTCTTACGATAACATATTTTGGAAAATCGAATAAACTTCGACATTGTTAGTTTTAATAATAATCGGAAAATTGCAGCATTTTTGAATGAGTTTTATTTTGCAATAGTTTTTTTATATTCCCAAGTCTGGTGTTGTACAAATGACTTTATTCTTTGATATTCTGAACAAAATTTTATATTATAATTTGCGTTTATGAAGATTTAAATGAACAAAAGCCAAAAAAAAAATCTCATATTATTAGAGTGAGAAAAAAAGCACATAATGGAAATCGTGTTGAGGTCGAGAGGGGTTTGAGGAGCACAAAGTTCAGGAAAATCAAAGAGGGTAGGATGTGATACTCTACAAAGGCTGTGTGGCTCTTTTGATTCGTAAGCTAATTGGAATACCGCGGATACCAGCGACGATGTTAAAGAGGGTAGGATAAAATAAGCGATCCTTTAAGTCACCGAGGTTTTGATGACCCGCTCCATTCTCCTAGATCGAACGAGAAGGGCGGAGCTTACATCTGCGTAGGGGTGTTTCTCTACGATATTGGAACTCTTGTTGCCTGACAATATATACACACTTACAATACATACATGCGCAGATAAAATAAAGAACCATGTAATTAAAATTTCAACTTAAAAATAGCATTATATTGTAAAAATAAACTAGTCAAAGTTTTTTTCATTGTTAGGTTTTTTAAAAAAAAAAAACAAATAATCAATTGCAAATAATTCAAATGCGTCAAACTTGCTTCTCGTATAAGGACAAAATATTGGAATAAAAATAAAATGCCTTGAATACTACAGGAAAAGTTGTCCATACACGTGGAGCAATTTTGACAGATTGGAAATGTTTTGAATCGTCCGTTTTAATTTGTTTTTTCGGATTAACTTGAAACAAAATAAAATTTCAACCACTTTTTATCAGTAATTTTATTTTTTTTTGTGTTTGAATTTTATATCATCTTTTTATTTATAAAATTATGTTTTAGAATGGGATAAAATGTGATTATTGCTGACATAATAAATACTATAGGGCAGATTTGTCAGGTTCAAGGGGGTCTAATTGTATTGTTAGGTTCGAAGGGCTATTCATATGTGTAGTAGTTGTATAGTAGAAGTGTAGTAGCGATATAGTAAGGGTGCAGTAGAATATAGTAGTGTACTAATTGTTTTTTTCATTGCGTCAATTTTTTTCTACGATATTATTCACACATCCAGCACTTGCTGATTAAATCTTATTATGAATAACGTTCAAAGTATTGTTTGAATAATAAACAGTTTCTACTTCCCGAGTGGAAATTGAATCCGGCTTGGCCTGATCTTGATCCGAATCGGACCCGGTTTGTCGAAGGTGAAACGGACCCGGTTTACCTGATTGTTTCTGACATTGGAATCGGACCCGGTTTATCTAAGGCGACCCGGATCCGTTCACCCGGACTTATAACGGATCCGAATCGGATCCAGATAACCTGCTTTTAACTTGATCTTGTTTTTTTGTCAAAGTCATGTTCCAATTTCGACCCGATTAGAATAAGGCAACCCGGATCCGTTCACCCGGACTTATAACGGATCCGAATCGGAACAGGATAACCTGCTTTAAATTTGATTTTGTTTTTTTGTCAAAGTCATGTTCCGAATTTTATCCGATTTGAATAAAGCAACCTGGATCCGTTCGAGCGGACTAATAACGGATCCGAATCGGAACAGGATAACCTGCTTTAAACTTGATCTCGTTTTTTTTGTCAAAGTCATGTTCCGAATTTGATCCGAATTAAATAAGGCAATTCGGATCCGTTTGACCGGACTAATAACGGATCCGAATCGGAAAAGGATAACCTGCTTTAAACTTGATCTTGTTTTTTTGTCAAAGTCATGTTCCAATTTCGATCCGATTTAAATAAGGCAACCCGGATCCGTTCACCCGGACTTATAACGGATCCGAATCGGAACAGGATAACCTGCTTTAAATTTGATTTTGTTTTTTTGTCAAAGTCATGTTCCGAATTTTATCCGATTTGAATAAAGCAACCTGGATCCGTTCGAGCGGACTAATAACGGATCCGAATCGGAACAGGATAACCTGCTTTAAACTTGATCTCGTTTTTTTGTCAAAGTCATGTTCCAAATTTGATCCGATTTGAAAAAGGCGACCTGGATCCATTCACCCGGACTAATAACGGATCCGAATCGGAACAGGATAACCTGCTTTAAACTTGATCTCGTTTTTTTTGTCAAAGTCATGTTCCGAATTTGATCCGAATTAAATAAGGCAATTCGGATCCGTTTGACCGGACTAATAACGGATCTGAATCGGAAAAGGATAACCTGCTTTAAACTTAATATTGTTTTTTTGTCAAAGTCATGTTCCGAATTTAATCCGATTTGAATGAGGCAACCCGGATCCGTTCACCCGGACTTATAACGGATCCGAATCGGAACAGGATAACCTGCTTTAAATTTGATTTTGTTTTTTTGTCAAAGTCATGTTCCAAATTTGATCCGATTTGAAAAAGGCGACCTGGATCCATTCACCCGGACTAATAACGGATCCGAATCGGAACAGGATAACCTGCTTTAAACTTGATCTCGTTTTTTTTGTCAAAGTCATGTTCCGAATTTGATCCGAATTAAATAAGGCAATTCGGATCCGTTTGACCGGACTAATAACGGATCTGAATCGGAAAAGGATAACCTGCTTTAAACTTAATATTGTTTTTTTGTCAAAGTCATGTTCCGAATTTAATCCGATTTGAATGAGGCAACCCGGATCCGTTCACCCGGACTTATAACGGATCCGAATCGGAACAGGATAACCTGCTTTAAATTTGATTTTGTTTTTTTGTCAAAGTTATGTTCCAATTTCGATCTGATTTGAATAAGGCAACCCGGATCCGTTCACCCGGACTTCTGGTACAAGTGCTTTATAATTTTGTGTCTGATATGTTAACGCGCGATGGTTCAGGGGGTAACGCACTGGCTTTGAAAGTATAGGTTTAGATAGGTTTAGATCAGGCAGGGGTTCGAGGCTCGGTTAGGGTAGCAAAAAAAAAAAAAATAAAAATCTACAATTATTCTCTAAGTGTAATATTTGATAAATCCTGAAAAATAAGAGGAAAAAAAAAGAAAAAATAAAATTATAATTTTTTTTTTTTTATTTTTATTTGGATTCGAATTAGACATAAATACATATCCGATTTGAATGTAAAATTGGATCCGATTTGCATGTAAAATTGGATCCGATTTGCATGTAAAATCGGATCCGATTTAGATGTAATTTCGGATAGATGTTTTGGTATCCGATTTAGCCAAGGTGTCCTTATTGAAACCGGATCAGGTTTGCCGGATCCGATCCGGAGCCTAGCCTGCGTTACATTTTCTGTCCGAATCGGATCCGGCTGGCCGGTTCTGTATCAGATTTGTAATCAGGTAAACCCGATCCGAACTGGATCCGAATCGGACTGAAATTTCCACTCGGGTTAGCCGGAGTATTGAAAATTTTTAAATTTTAAAATAAACGCGGGCCTCACGTTCTAACAAACGTTACCAGATCTTTTTTATATTATGTTATAAACGATCAAAAATGATTTTTTTTTATAAATCAGTCAATGTACCATGTGTTGTCAAGGTATTGATATTGGTTTTCATCATTGGCTTTGTATGTGTCTAATGAATTCTTCTATTAAAATATAACCAATATCAGACATTTAATACATATTTATGATAATTCTTTGATTTTTCATTTTATTTTAACTTCAAATGATATCTAATATATTTATTTACCTGCTAATTTGGATTCGTATTTACAACACTTCATATTTGATAGAATGAAATGTCTGATATTGGTTATATTTTAATAGAAGAATTCATTAGACACATACAAAGCCAATGATGAAAACCAATATCAATACCTTGACAACACATGGTACATTGAAAATAAATCATTTTTGATCGTTCATAACATAATATAAAAAAGATCTGGTAACGTTTGTTAGAACGTGAGGCCCGCGTTTATTTTGAAATTTAAAAATTTTCAATACTCCGGCTAACCCGAGTGGAAATTTGAGTCCGATTCGGATCCAGTTCGGATCCGGTTTACCCGATTACAAATCCGATACGGATCCGGCTGGCCGTATTCGAACCGAAAATGTAACGCCGGCTAGGCTCCGGATCGGATCCGGCAAACCTGATCCGGTTACAATAAGGACACCTTGGCTAAATCGGATACCAAAACATCTATCCGAAATTACATCTAAATCGGATCTGATTTTACATGCAAATCGGATCCACTTTTACATTCAAATCGGATATGTATTTATGTCTAATTCGGATCCAAATGAAAATAAAAAAAAAAAAATTATAATTTTATTTCTTCTTTTTTTTCCTCTTATTTTTCAGAATTTATCAAATATTAC
>WSYQ01000424.1:0-15642 GCA_011426435.1 Lysiphlebus fabarum
TACAAAAACAACATCAACCACTTCATCATCAACATCATCATCACCATTACCACCATTTTGTATTAAAAAATTAAATAATAAAAAATATAATAATAATTATAATAGTAATAATAGTGATTCATCATCAATAATACTTGTTGATGATGATAATTGGGATGCTGAATATGTACAACAATGGTTACGTCTTGATGATACACGTACAGCACAACAAAATCGTGATTTACTTGAACTTGATTATGATAAAGCTGAACTTGAAGATTGGAGTTTTTCATTATCATCAAATGATGATTTAAAAAATGATAATAATTATGATAATAAACAAAAATTAATAATAAATAATAATAATAATAATAATAATACAACATTATTACAATTACCATCAATACGTGAACATAATAATATTGAACTTGAAGAAGATTCAAATGAATGTTTATGGAATGGTTCAAGTTATTTAGCTGATCGTACTGGTAGTGAATTAATGGCATTATTAATGGATACAAGAACATCTGGTCCATGGCCATATGCATCAAGTCCAGGTGTATCATGGAGTAGTGATGATGATACAAAATTATTAGATTATTCAAGTAAAAGATCATCAGCAGCATTATCTGGTTGTAGTGATGATAATGAATCACCATCAATTGGTACTGATTTTACACGTGATTTTTATCGTTTAGTTAAATTTGAAAGTACAAAAAGTCTTGCTAGTAATTCATCTAAAAGTGGAAATAAAATACCACAAGAACGTGAACAAGCATTACAAAGTGTTTTAAATTTTATTGCTGAACAACAAATGTATCTTGCTAATGATGCTAGTAAAATTAATGATAATGATGATAATAATGATGATATTAATAATTCTATTGATGAAAATGCTATTATTGAAGTTTTACATGATGATGATGATGATGATGATGATGATGATGATGAAATTAATCAATGTAATAATGATTGTATAAAAAATACAACAACTACTAATGATGCTACTATTTCTACTACTACTTCTCTTTTACCTACTGTTGTTGATGATATTAATAATTTAAATAATTTACATGAATGTGAATTAATTGAAAATGAAAGAACAGAATTATATAGTGGTTTATCAGGAGTTTTAAATGGTCCATGTCTTGGTGAATTAGTTGCTGTTCCAGAAGAAGATGAAGAAGCTGCAACATCATCAACACCAAGTACTGTTGTTAGTCCTGAAAGAGCACCATTACTTGTTGAAGAAAATGATAGAGGTTTAAGTTTTCATGAAAAAGCAACATCAAAAGATGTTATTAATGAATTAAATAGAATGATTAGAAAAGGAGAAGATGGACAGGCTCCACAAGAAAGAGTTGAAATTGATAAATTAGATCTTGCATGTTGTTGTCCAACTGGATGGGTTCACGTTGAACGTGATATCGACTTTACCGACCCAAAGGTTTGTATTTTAAAATAAATTTATACACAAAATATATTATTATTTTATTTATTTTATTATTATTATTATTATTATTATTATTATTATATTAGGCTAGAGCAAATTTACTTGACGTGATGCTTGCAAGTAGTGAAAGCTCATCAGCAACATCAAGTAGTGGATCTGCTGGTAGTGATTCTGGTGATGAACCACCTGATTATCGTCATCTTCACAGATTACACAGATACAGAAGACAGAAGAAAGGTTTGAAATAATTTTAATTTAATAATTTATATTTAAAAAAAATAAAATTATTATTATTTATTTTTTGTGATTAATATCTTGATTACTAATAAATATTTATATCACTTGCTGCTTTTTTTAAATACTGCTATTGTTAACTACTATCAAAATTCTTGTTAATTTTCTCAAAAAAAAATCATTCATCTCATTAATTTCACTATAAAATCACAAGCTTATTTTTTTTTTTAAATTTATTTAAATCATAAATATTTTTTTAATTTTATTTTATCGTTCAATGTACATATTACCCACATATTTTCATTATTTTCTGTTCAGATGGTAGCGCCTATGCGGTTTGCTTTGATTGTCACGAGAAGAGCTACGTAGTTCGGCTTAGTGATGATAAATTTCTCTAAATAATTATTCAAAATTAATAAAATTCTTTTTTATTCGTTCCAACAACGAATTTATTAATCAAGAAAATATATTATTATTTAAAAAAAAATAAAATAAAATAATAATAAATAATCGAAATATCTAAGCCGAACTATGTCTGCCCAATAAATAGAAAAAAAAAAAAAAAAAGCTATAAACTAGCCAAGCTTTAGAGGAGTGAAAGATTTGGCGAATGGAATAAGAAAAAAAAAAAAACATAAATAATCATTTTAATAATAAAAATAATAAAATCAAGCATGAAAGTGAAAAGATGAAATAATAATTATTAAAATGATGATGATGATGAAAAAAAAAACACTGAAAAATTGATGTGTCTCAGCATCAGCAGTCCAGGCACATCGAGTACTGCGGCTTCCATCAATTTGGGGTCCAACACGTCCATCAATAATTGGACGTGGTGAAGATTTTTTTGTTCGTTATGGTGATAAAGAAAGAGAAGCTGTTGCATCATTTGATTTTCTTGATGATATACCTATGTCATTACAATCATCATCATCACCATCATCAACATCATCAGGTGAACTTGATAAATTATTGCCAAAAACTGATTTTATGAAAGTCTCACCACTGTGAATTATTTAAATACCAAATAATAATTAAACGAACAAAAAACTTAATAAACATTATTATATAATTATAAAATTTCTGGAGGATAAATAAAGCAATGAGCTTCCAGAAAAACAAATAATATTTAAATGAATGAATGAATGAGTAAAAATATAAATTATAAAAAAAAAAAAAAGTAAAATAAATAAAGGTGAATGGATTATAATGAATATTAAATTAATTAAAAAGTGATGAATCATATAATTTAAGAATTTTTTTATCAACTTTATTATAAAATTTAGGGAAATGGTTATATAAATTTTTTTTTTATCAAATAAAAATAAAATTTATGGGAACAGTTGAGACAAGTAATAATTTTATTTATTTAAATTATATTTTGATGTTAAAAATAATATTGACAACGAAATTATAATTTAAACAAAAAATAAAAAACTATTTTTTTCGTCAATTAAATTTTCAAGATAATTAAAATAAAAAATATATTTATAAATAGTTGATTAAATTGATGTTTTTTTAAATTTAAAATTCATCAAAATAAATAAACAAATTTACTTGTAGTCAAATCAACTTGTTCCCAATTATTTATTATTATTTTGGATTAATAAACCAAAAGCGATTAAATGTCTGTGAATAATAAATGGTAGCTAAAAAAAAAAAAAAATTAAAAATAAAAAAACTACCAAATAAATATTATTATTTGTTTATTTTAATATTAATATTATTATTTACCTGATTTACATTATTGAAATTTAAAGAATTAAATTAAAAAAAAAATGAAATAATAAATACAAAAATAAATCAAAAATATAGAAGAGATTAAATTTAAAAAAAAAAAAATTAATTATAATATTATTGTAAACGTATTAAACAATTGTTTATAAATTATATAAATATATATATATTTTTTTTTATTTATAAATCATGATCAAGATATTTATTTAAAAAAAAAAACATTGAGTTACTTAATTTTGTAATTTTTTTTTTCATTTGTAATTACGCTTTGTAGTGATGACTGATTATATACCACAAACAAGACTAAATAAAAGCTCAGAAATAATATATTATTATTATTTTTCTTTTGCTTAATTAATAAACAAAAAAAATTTTGTCGAAAAATTTAGTATTTTTTTATTTATTGAGTGATTTTTTTTTTGATTTGATTTAAAGACAAAATAAACAAACAAAAAAAAGGTACTATTATCGTAAAATTAATTGTGTAGATTAAAAGATGAATTATTCATAAGGAGATTGTAAATAAAATGTAAAAAAATAAATTATCTTCTTTCAGCAAACTTAATAAATAATGACAATATATAAAAATCAAAATTATTTATTTAAAAATTATTTATTTATATAAGTATAATTTTAAACTATTATTTTTTTTATAATAAATGATGTTTAATTATTTTTATTTAAATTTATTAAATGATTATTTTAATTTTTATTTATAAATATTGTTATTAACAATTTAAATATTTGTTTTTCATTTTTATTTGAATCATCTATGAGAAAAGTGATGGATGGATGAAAAATTTACTCATTATTCAACTGTTTTTTTATCAAGTTTTTTTTTAATATTTAATTTTTGAATAACACTTGCTAAACAAAGTGCTAAAATAATAAATGTAACCTGTTGAAAATTATAATTTATTAATTTTATTTAATTATTATTATTATTTATTTTTAATATTTAATAATTACCTCAACAGATCCAATGATAATTAATCCAATAAGAATACTAAATCCATATTCAATTTGAATTTTAGTTAAACAACCGATTTGATAAATATCATTACTATTTTTATTACAAATTTCATAATTATTTTTATCTTCACAACAAGTTATAGGAATTGATGAATTATTTATCAACAAATAATCATCTTTACCAAAAATTCCACAGCATTTTTCCTAATTGAAACAAAAAAATTAATAAATTAATAATAATTGTTTGATCATTTCTAGAAATAAGTAATTTTTATTTACTGATAATTGCAGTTTGTTGATGATGTTATATGTATCAGATGAATTTATTATTGATTTAAAATATTCTGGATTAAATACTGCATTTTTGTCATCAAGATTGTCAACATCTTTTAATGTAAAATAACTGTATGATCCAATTATTATTTCAATGATAAGTATTGTCAATAAAAATGAAGCATACTGAAAAATCAAATAATTATTTTTATATGTTGTTTTTAATTGTTATTTTTAATTGTCTTTTTATACTTACTATGATAATAATAACATGTTTTTCTAATATTGCACCACAACAACCAAAAAATGTAACAACAAATAAAAATAGTCCAGAAAAAATAATAATTATTGAAAATATTGTTACATATGTTTCACCAAAAATGACATAAACAACATTAACATCATAAAGTTTAAATTTTATAATCATGCCAAGGCCAATCATCATCAAAGAAATAAACTGTATGAAAAATAATTGAAAAAAAAAACATTAATAACATTGATTTATTTGAAAAAAAATTATTAATTAATTATTAACTTACTGATATTAATAAATTAAATAAAAATAATATAAGTTCTGCAAATTTTATTACACAATTCATCTTAATAATGTCCTTTTTTTTGTTATTAAAAAATTTATTTAAAAATGTTTTTTTAGTGAAAAAAACAGGTTGAAATATTAATAGCTAAAACACAAGATGTTTGACTTTTGTTGAACAAAAAAATAATGAAAATAGATATCTGATTAGTTTTATTTTTTTCAGTAGAAAAATTATAATTCCCTCAGGCAATTTTTTAATGACATCTGACCAATTTTATCAAAAACAATCAACTTGATTTATCATGTGATTTAAAGTATTAAATATCATTGGCTTAAAATTATCATTATAAATTTGTTTTTTTTTATTTATTTATTTATTTATTTTTATCAGCAATCTTTATTAATTGAACTTTTATTTTCATCATAAATATAAATTTATATTTGGAAAGAAATTATAAACTTATAATGAATTCTTTCCTATTTTTTAATTTTATATGTTAATAATGAATTTTGTTAATTATTTGTAAATAAACAAGGCCAAATAAGCACCTCCAGCACTGAATGGCATTACAAACGTAAAAAAAAAATTCAATTACTTCTTTAGTCTTTATATTTGCCTGATAAATTTGAAAATTTTCTCAATAAAAAAAAAAAATTCGAATACCTCTTCGGTTTTTATATTTGCTTAATAAATTTCAAAATTTTTTCTGAAAAAAAAAAAAATTCAAATACCTCTTTGGTCTTTATATTTGCCTAATAAATTTCGAAATTTTTTCAGAAAAAAAAAATTTAAATACCTCTTCAGTCATTATATTTGCCTGATAAATTTCAAAATTTTCTCAGAAAAAAAAAAAAATTCGGATACCTCTTCAGTCATTATATTTGCTTAATAAATTTCAAAATTTTTTCTGAAAAAAAAAAAAATTCGAATACCTCTTCAGTCATTATATTTGCCTGATAAATTTCAAAATTTTTTCTAAAAAAAAAAAAAAATTCGCATACCTCTTCAGTCATTATATTTGCCTGATAAAATTTCGAAATTTCTTATTCATTCAATATTGATCCTACAGGAAAAAGAGAAGCAGCATCGAATACCACTTGGCAAGTTCTATAACCCTGATATAACTCGATATTTTTCCGATTTTTATTGAATGACTCACAATGACTCATTTACTCAATATTGATCCTAGAGAAAAAAGAGAAGCAGCATTGAATACCTCTTGGCAAGTTCTATAACCCTGATATAACTCGATATTTTTCCGATTTTTATTGAATGACTCACAATGACTCATTTACTCAATATTGATCCTAGAGAAAAAAGAGAAGCAGCATCGAATACCTCTTGGCAAGTTCTATAATCCTGATATAACTCGATATTTTTCCGATTTTTATTGAATGACTCACAATGACTCATTTACTCAATATTGACCCTAGAGAAAAAAGAGAAGCAGCATCGAATACCTCTTGACGAGTTCTATAACCCTGATATAACTCGATATTTTTCCGATTTTTATTGAATGACTCACAATGACTCATTTACTCAATATTGATCCTAGAGAAAAAAGAGAAGCAGCATTGAATACCTCTTGGCAAGTTCTATAATCCTGATATAACTCGATATTTTTCCGATTTTTATTGAATGACTCACAATGACTCATTTACTCAATATTGACCCTAGAGAAAAAAGAGAAGCAGCATCGAATACCTCTTGACGAGTTCTATAACCCTGATATAACTCGATATTTTTCCGATTTTTATTGAATGACTCACAATGACTCATTTACTCAATATTGACCCTAGAGAAAAAAGAGAAGCAGCATCGAATACCTCTTGACGAGTTCTATAACCCTGATATAACTCGATATTTTTCCGATTTTTATTGAATGACTCACAATGACTCATTTACTCAATATTGATCCTAGAGAAAAAAGAGAAGCAGCATTGAATACCTCTTGGCAAGTTCTATAACCCTGATATAACTCGATATTTTTCCGATTTTTATTGAATGACTCACAATGACTCATTTACTCAATATTGATCCTAGAGAAAAAAGAGAAGCAGCATTGAATACCTCTTGGCAAGTTCTATAATCCTGATATAACTCGATATTTTTCCGATTTTTATTGAATGACTCACAATGACTTATTCATTCAATATTGATCTTAGAGAAAAAAGAGAAGCAGCATCGAATACCTCTTGACGAGTTCTATAACCCTGATATAACTCGATATTTTTCCGATTTTTATTGAATGACTCACAATGACTCATTTACTCAATATTGATCCTAGAGAAAAAAGAGAAGCAGCATTGAATACCTCTTGGCAAGTTCTATAATCCTGATATAACTCGATATTTTTCCGATTTTTATTGAATGACTCACAATGACTCATTTACTCAATATTGATCCTAGAGAAAAAAGAGAAGCAGCATCGAATACCTCTTGGCAAGTTCTATAACCTGATATAACTCGATATTTTTCCGATTTTTATTGAATGACTCACAATGACTCATTTACTCAATATTGACCCTAGAGAAAAAAGAGAAGCAGCATCGAATACCTCTTGACGAGTTCTATAACCCTGATATAACTCGATATTTTTCCGATTTTTATTGAATGACTCACAATGACTCATTTACTCAATATTGATCCTAGAGAAAAAAGAGAAGCAGCATTGAATACCTCTTGGCAAGTTCTATAATCCTGATATAACTCGATATTTTTCCGATTTTTATTGAATGACTCACAATGACTCATTTACTCAATATTGATCCTAGAGAAAAAAGAGAAGCAGCATCGAATACCTCTTGACGAGTTCTATAACCCTGATATAACTCGATATTTTTCCGATTTTTATTGAATGACTCACAATGACTCATTTACTCAATATTGACCCTAGAGAAAAAAGAGAAGCAGCATTGAATACCTCTTGGCAAGTTCTATAACCCTGATATAACTCGATATTTTTCCGATTTTTATTGAATGACTCACAATGACTCATTTACTCAATATTGATCCTAGAGAAAAAAGAGAAGCAGCATTGAATACCTCTTGGCAAGTTCTATAATCCTGATATAACTCGATATTTTTCCGATTTTTATTGAATGACTCACAATGACTTATTCATTCAATATTGATCTTAGAGAAAAAAGAGAAGCAGCATCGAATACCTCTTGACGAGTTCTATAACCCTGATATAACTCGATATTTTTCCGATTTTTATTGAATGACTCACAATGACTTATTCATTCAATATTGATCTTAGAGAAAAAAGAGAAGCAGCATCGAATACCTCTTGACGAGTTCTATAACCCTGATATAACTCGATATTTTTCCGATTTTTATTGAATGACTCACAATGACTCATTTACTCAATATTGACCTAGAGAAAAAAGAGAAGCAGCATTGAATACCTCTTGGCAAGTTCTATAACCCTGATATAACTCGATATTTTTCCGATTTTTATTGAATGACTCACAATGACTCATTTACTCAATATTGATCCTAGAGAAAAAAGAGAAGCAGCATTGAATACCTCTTGGCAAGTTCTATAATCCTGATATAACTCGATATTTTTCCGATTTTTATTGAATGACTCACAATGACTTATTCATTCAATATTGATCTTAGAGAAAAAAGAGAAGCAGCATCGAATACCTCTTGACGAGTTCTATAACCCTGATATAACTCGATATTTTTCCGATTTTTATTGAATGACTCACAATGACTTATTCATTCAATATTGATCTTAGAGAAAAAAGAGAAGCAGCATCGAATACCTCTTGACGAGTTCTATAACCCTGATATAACTCGATATTTTTCCGATTTTTATTGAATGACTCACAATGACTCATTTACTCAATATTGATCCTAGAGAAAAAAGAGAAGCAGCATTGAATACCTCTTGGCAAGTTCTATAACCCTGATATAACTCGATATTTTTCCGATTTTTATTGAATGACTCACAATGACTCATTTACTCAATATTGATCCTAGAGAAAAAAGAGAAGCAGCATTGAATACCTCTTGGCAAGTTCTATAATCCTGATATAACTCGATATTTTTCCGATTTTTATTGAATGACTCACAATGACTTATTCATTCAATATTGATCTTAGAGAAAAAAGAGAAGCAGCATCGAATACCTCTTGACGAGTTCTATAACCCTGATATAACTCGATATTTTTCCGATTTTTATTGAATGACTCACAATGACTCATTTACTCAATATTGATCCTAGAGAAAAAAGAGAAGCAGCATCGAATACCTCTTGACGAGTTCTATAACCCTGATATAACTCGATATTTTTCCGATTTTTATTGAATGACTCACAATGACTTATTCATTCAATATTGATCTTAGAGAAAAAAGAGAAGCAGCATCGAATACCTCTTGACGAGTTCTATAACCCTGATATAACTCGATATTTTTCCGATTTTTATTGAATGACTCACAATGACTCATTTACTCAATATTGATCCTAGAGAAAAAAGAGAAGCAGCATTGAATACCTCTTGGCAAGTTCTATAATCCTGATATAACTCGATATTTTTCCGATTTTTATTGAATGACTCACAATGACTCATTTACTCAATATTGATCCTAGAGAAAAAAGAGAAGCAGCATTGAATACCTCTTGGCAAGTTCTATAATCCTGATATAACTCGATATTTTTCCGATTTTTATTGAATGACTCACAATGACTTATTCATTCAATATTGATCTTAGAGAAAAAAGAGAAGCAGCATCGAATACCTCTTGACGAGTTCTATAACCCTGATATAACTCGATATTTTTCCGATTTTTATTGAATGACTCACAATGACTTATTCATTCAATATTGATCTTAGAGAAAAAAGAGAAGCAGCATCGAATACCTCTTGACGAGTTCTATAACCCTGATATAACTCGATATTTTTCCGATTTTTATTGAATGACTCACAATGACTCATTTACTCAATATTGACCCTAGAGAAAAAAGAGAAGCAGCATCGAATACCTCTTGACGAGTTCTATAACCCTGATATAACTCGATATTTTTCCGATTTTTATTGAATGACTCACAATGACTCATTTACTCAATATTGACCCTAGAGAAAAAAGAGAAGCAGCATCGAATACCTCTTGACGAGTTCTATAACCCTGATATAACTCGATATTTTTCCGATTTTTATTGAATGACTCACAATGACTTATTCATTCAATATTGATCTTAGAGAAAAAAGAGAAGCAGCATCGAATACCTCTTGACGAGTTCTATAACCCTGATATAACTCGATATTTTTACGATTTTTATTGAATGACTCACAATGACTCATTTACTTAATATTGATCCTAGAGAAAAAGTATAAAATCCATCGAATACCTCTTGCCATGTTCTATAACCCTGATATAACTCGATATTTTTACGATTTTTTTTTAATGACTCACAATGACTCATTCGTCCAATATTGATCCTAGAGAAAAAAGAGAAGCAGCTTCGAATACCTCCTGCCAGGTTCTATAACCCTGATGATACTCGATTTTTTTTCTAAAAAAATTTCAAAGAAATTCTTTAGCTTTAAAAAAAAAAAAAAAAAAATTCGAATACCTCTTCAGTCATTATATTTGCCTAATAAAATTTCAAAATTTTTTCAGAAAAAAAAAAAAAATTCGAATACCTCTTCAGTCATTATATTTGCCTAATAAAATTTCAAAATTTTTTCAGAAAAAAAAAAATTCGAATACCTCTTTGGTTTATATTTGCCTAATAAAATTTCAAAATTTTTTCAAAAAAAAAAAATTCAAATACCTCTTTAGTCGTTATATTTGCCTAGTAAAATTTCAAAATATTTTCAAAAAAAAAAAAAAAATTCAAATACCTCTTCGGTCATTATATTCGCCTAATACAAATTCGAAATTTTTCTAATAAAAACAAATTCGAATTCTTCTTCGGTCATCATATTCGCCTGATACAAATCAAAAATATATTATAAAAATTAATTTGTATCGAACTGCTTAGAATAATCAAATAGCAACGTGTTATTGTGAATGAGAAACATAATTTTTAATTAATATAAACAAATCTCGAAATATTTAGACCAATCAGATTACGAATAAAATGCTGTCAAGTGTACCTTCTATAAGAGGAAAGTCAATAATACAAAATTATTATTTAAACTGCTATTTAAAACAATTTTTAATTATTTTAATACATTTTTTTTTATTTAAAGTTAATGAAAATTAAAATTGTTAAATGATTAACGTAATATAATAATAAATGACATATAATTTTTTAATTTAAAAATATTATTATAAATGTAATTTTTTTTTTTTCCAAATTTTTAAATATATAAATAATAATTGAAAAATTATTAAATATTTAAACTCTGTAGGCACGACGTTCAGCATTTTTAATTGAATTTGCAAGACATAGTGCAAATACAACACCAACAAACTAAAAAATAAATATAATTTTTATTAAATTAATATTATTTTTATCTTATATAAATATAAATATAATGTTTTTTTTCTTTTATTAAATTAATTTACCTCAACAGCAGCAACACCAATAGCAATGCCTCCAATCCATTTAATTGAATTTTTCATAAAATCCATTAATTTATCTAAACAACCAGCTGAATAAATTTCTGAACTACTATTGCAAAATTCGTTTTTATGCATTTCATCATGTGGACAACAAGATGATGGAATTGTTCCATTTATTTGATTGTAATCATCTTTTGATTTGACACCACAACATTTTAACTAAAAAAATAAATATAAAATATAATTTTTTAAATTTATGTTTAAAATTTAATTAAATAATTCAATTAACTCACATTATTTTGAACAAAATCAATAAATTGTGGATCTTTCCAGTAATTTTTAAAACTTTCTTTGTATGGTTCCTCAAGTACATTATCATCAATATTTTTCATTCCATAAAATGCAATAACACCAATTGCTATTTGAATAATTAATACAGTCAATAAAAGTACAGCATACTGAAAAGTAAAAATATTTATTTTATTATATAGTAATCATATTGTTTTAATATTCATTTTAATTATACTTACAGTTGTAATCATACAGTGACTTTCTCTCAATGCACCACAACATCCAAAAAATGCAATAATAAATATAATAGCACCAATTACTATTAATGATGTTGATGGTAATGATACATGTTGTGTTATTTCATTTTTAAGATTTGCAAAATTTTCAAATTCATTGTTAATTATAACACCTGGTATAACTAAACCAAGTCCACATAACTGAAAAAAAAAAACATTAATAAATTATATTTACTGTACTATTATTAATCATTATAAAAAAGAGGAGTAAGTTTCATCTGATTGCTTTAAATTTGATGTTATCATATAAATCTAAACATAGATATGATTCGTCCAGTTTTATCCCTGTCTGCCAAACAAAATCCAGTTAACTAAATAAATAAATAAATAATTATTTTATTTAACTTTCTGTTTGACCTAGATATTTTATTTATTTTGTTATATTTTTTTTATTTTTTGAAAATGTAAATAAATAACATCATTGGTTTTATTTGAAACGTACATGATATATCCGAGGTGACTCACCGATAAAGATAAGTTAAACTGAGTTGCAAATAAACAAGTGTCTATTTTAATCAACAAGTGTGACATTAAATTTAATTTAAATTAACAAAATAAATTGAAAGAGATGTTTAGTAATAAAGCTTTTACATAATAAAAAAAATTTTATTTATACAAAAATAAACTATTTCATATAAATTATTATTTTTAACTGTCAAGAATCTTTTTTTTTTTTTTTTTAAATTTTTTTTATTATTTAAAAATGCCACACCCATCCTTGAAAGAATAAAAAATATCAAATGTAATATTATTTAATAATTATATTTTTAAATTAATTTTTTTAAAATAGCACAATAGAATATTACAATGACAATTTTTTTTATTATCTCTATATTATAATGACAAAACAATTTAAATAAAAAAAAAAAAACTGTATTAATTATTTACAAAACTTGTTCATCAAAGGATTTCCTGTTTAGATTTAAAAAAACAAATTTTACAGTTAGAAAGTTATAACAAATTAATTTCTAGTTTTTTCTAAAAAAAAAATTTAAATATTAAATTGAATAATAATTATTAAAATAAACAATATTTCTAAAAAAAAAATAAAAAACTTGAAAATATATTATTTTAATATTTTAAAAAATCGAAATTTAATAATTTCAAAAAAAACTTACAACAAATACAAAATTGAAGATAAAAAGTAATAATCTAACACCACCAATAGCACACGACATTGTTAATCAATTAATATAACAAATAAACAAAATAAATAATTAAAAATTAAAAGAAAATATAATATAAATTTAATAGTAACTTGATGAATGAAAAGATAGATTGAAACTGAACTTATTCACGTTTGAACTAGAAGCTAAAGCTAAATGTTTATCATCTTTTTCTTAAACTTCTCTTTTTTTACATATAAAAAATTTAACATTCTTTCTTATATTAAAAATCTATCTCTCTCAATCTTATATTATAATAAAAAAAAATTAACTTGCATCATCGTAAAACATGTTTGTCCTTGAAAATTATTATATGTTTGTGAAACATGTATTTTTATATATTATACCTATACAATACAAATACAAAGTGAACGGTGCATAAGTTTTTTTTATTTTGTTCAAGTCTGATGGACTTTGTTTGTATGGTCAGCAACATTTATTTATTTTTTTATATTTGGTCAATACAACACGATCATTATTTATTTTTTCTACTCCAAGTATCATGATGACTTCCAGGATTTTACGTGAACCGTATCTACTTTTTTTTTTTTTTCAAAACTTTATCTATAATCTATTTATGTTATTTTTTTTCTTCAAAGAAAATATAATTACTACAAGGGCTCACAAAAGATTTCTTTGAAGAAATAAAAAAGAAAAAAATAAGAAATAATTTACATTAAAATATTAATTATTATTTTTTATAATAAATTATTATATTTTTATTTTAAGGTCATTTAATGACATGTTAATGTTTATCAAGTGTTTGATAATAAATTTCAAGTATATGCATGCTGGTTATCATTAACCACCTGACAATATTAAAAAGAAAAAAAATAAACTTGATAAAGAAATACATGAATTTTTTTGCGTCTAAATTTGTTTTTATAATAACAAAATACACAGTATGATTATGTAATTATTTAAATAATAATAAATTAAAATTTAAAAATAATATATTTAATAAATAAGATATTAATTTGTTTTTTTATAAATTAACAACTCACCACAAATATAAAATTGAAGAAAAACAATATGTACTTAATGCATGAATCTCCACAATCAATCATGATTGATTGTTTTTTTATGAAAACTAATAATATGATAAAAATATAAATATAAATTAAATAAAAAGTTCAATAAACTCAAGTTAACAACAAAAATAAACCTTGCGAAACGAAAGGAAGTACAAAAAAAAAAAAATAATAATTATTGTAACAAATGAAAGTAAAATTTGCTTTTTTTTTTTTTGAGATTCTTTACTTGTCAACGTTTTAAATTCAACTGGTATATATGTATTATAACCAGCTTATTTCTTTGATCAAATATTTTTTTAACCCCACCATATCATGTTTGTTATCTCACATTGAAATTATACATGAATAATATCCTCATGTACTTGTGTTATATAAAATAAAATAACAATATAATATTCAAAATTAAAGATAATAAAATTAATAATTAGTCATTGAATTTAAATAATTATATATTGTTAAGTATATACCTATATTAAATTTATTATATACCTTTTATTATTAGGTTTAATATCTTTAACAATACATACGTTTCATTGTTTTAAGTTCAATAATATCATTTTTATTTAATGATTTTAAACTTGCTTCAGCTGCTTGTAACATTGGTTTAACTTGACTTAAATCATTTTCAGCTTCATTTTTAATTTTTTCATTTTGTATTTTTAATAAAGTTGCATCATTTTCTTGTTTTTCAACTATTGTTTTTGTTAATTCAGCTTCAATTGTTTCATTTTTAATTTTTTCAATCATAATTGCAGTTGTTTTTTCACTATTTTCTAATTGTGGTTTCATTTTAATAAGCATTAATTGCATTTGTTTAACTTCAATTTCTGTTGTTGATAATTTTCCAAGACCTGCGTTTTTTCATTTTTTAAAACAATATAATATTTTCAATTAAATTTATGAATTAAAATCATATTACATATAATATTATTTAAAAACCATTATTGTAGTATTCGATAATAACGAATTTAGCAAATTTAATTTTAATATTTAAAGGTTTCTTTGCAATTAACTATTAATTATTTGAACTTTTGTTCACCTATAGCTAATTAATACAGTCAAAACACCAAATTACTTTAATTTAAATGGACAATAAAATTGAACAAGTCCAGCTTCACGACAAAAAACAAAATAAAATAAAAG
>WSYQ01000425.1:0-31302 GCA_011426435.1 Lysiphlebus fabarum
GTGCTTTTTATGTGCTATTTTACTGCTCAATCAGATATTTTATTGCTCCTATAGTTTTCCAGAAAAAAAAGATATACCTTAAGTACCTCAGAATCATGAGTCCTTAAGGTATATCTTTTTTTTCTGGAAAACTATAGGAGCAATAAAATATCTGATTGAGCAGTAAAATAGCACATAAAAAGCACATAATTATCAGACATTCAGTTTTGATTTTCCTAGCCCATGTATTTTTTTGTATAGTAACGCTGCCAGTCATATTGGAAAATTCTTGTTAAAAAAAAAAACTAAACATCTGATTTTATAGTTTTTTTTATGTGCTTCTTAATAAAACTCACCTCAATTTTATTGCTCCAATAGTTTTCTCAAAAAAAAAAATTTTCCTCAAGAATCATGAGTCCTTAAGGTATATCTTTTTTTTCTGGAAAACTATAGGAGCAATAAAATATCTGATTTAGCAGTAAAATAGCACATAAAAAGCACATTATTCTGATAGTTTATATTTTTCTAAATTCGATCTAGTTTAGAAAATGCTCTGGCAGCTTCATATTATTTTCTGGAAAATTTTTATTTCTGTTTATTTATTGGTCATATGAAAAAACTAATACCGCAGTAAATTAGCACATAATTAGCACTCTATTTTATGCATTACATTCTTTTTTTTTAATAGTTTTTTAATAAATGCTCCGCTAGCATCATGTCGACTTAGCAGAGCACTTTTGAAAATTGATTTTCTCTGAACTTATGGGAGCAGAAAATTTCTTTCTTTGGCAGTAAAATAGCACATAAAAAGCACATAATTATGGTGCTATCCAACTTCCCGATATCGAAAAAGGCTCCGCTAGCTTCACGGGTATTACAATTAACTCACACAAATCGCAATTATAAAAGACTCCATGAACCTGAGCGACTTGCTAGCGTTAATGAACGACGAAGGGTAAAGTTTTTTTTTTTTTTTATTTTTATATATATATTTTTTTTTAATATAAAAATACTATCCTTATATATATTATATTTTTTTTACTATGACTCAAATTGGAAGCTCTTGCAAAATTGCATAAAATAAAATAAATAAAATTTAAAATAAAAAAAAAAAAAAAAAACGACAAAACAAAAATTAAAATTTTCTTAAAAATATTAAAAATAAATGATTTTTTAATTGAATAAAAAATTAAGCATGAATATAATAATAAAATATAAAATATGACCCAACTGTGTAATCTGTATCTAATATTTTCATGTTTTTTTAAATTTTATATTGCAACTTTTAATTTATACTTTTAAATATTGATTATTAAAAAAATATTTAAATATTATTTAAATACCCATGTGATTGGTTAATATATAAATCAATAAAGTATCACAATATAATAAATTTGATAAACAAAAAAATTTATATATACAATTTAAAAAAATATTAGTGCAAATTAATGCACAGCTTGTGAGGTCAATATGACTAAAAAATTTTGTATTATTCATGAGCATATGCTATCGTTAAAAAAATATATTTAAAAAAAAAAAAATCATTAAAAAAAATTTGAATACTAAATACTGAAAAATCTTGTTACAATAGTCTGTGTAAAAAAAAAAAAAATATATAAAAATAAAAATATATATTTCTTCAATTAAATAAAATTGTTTTTATTGAATTTTGATGAGATCATTAATTTGTATTTAATTGAAATTAAACCAATTATAATAACAGTTATCAGAAATAAAAAAAAAAAATTCAGATACATTTGATTCTGGAAGTATCATTAGCCACATTATAACGATTGGAAGTATTTTTTTTTTTTTTTTAAATTATTTTTTGCTTCACCTTGTAACAGTTTATTTGAGAGGAAATTATTATACAGTGAAAATCAAACTAACAACTTTTAAATAACCGATATTAATTGTGATGAATCTTTCAAATATATTTATAAAAACAATAAATATATAAAAAATATTTATTTATCATTATTATAAACAAAGAAAAAAAAATAAAAAAAAAAACAAACTATTAAATTTGTTTTTTAAATTTCAAGAAACACAAAGTATATATATGATATATACTAAGTTAAATATATATAATTTTTTTTTGTTTATATAAATAAATTATTAAAACAAAAAAATTTATATATTTTATGATATACAAGTAATTTTGCTTTTACTTTGTTCAACACCAGTATCATCAAAGAACTACGTGCTTACTCTGACTTTCAGCATATGAAAATGGCTAACGGCAAACTCAATCTTGCTTAGTTGTCTGTTTAAAAATATTGGAGTTTTAAACTTTCTATATGAAATAAATATTAAAATGCAATATCGACAAAAAAAAAAATAAAAAAAAATGTTAAAAATTTAATAAATTATTGGCTTTTATTAACCACCAAAAAAAAAAAAAAACCTATCATAATATTTATACGACAACTAATAAAAGTACATAAAAAAAAAATGATTAAAGTGGTGTAACTTGATTTTAATGGCAAGGTCAAAACTCGACACAGTTTCAAAGAATTATAAAGTAAAAAAAAAATATAATATGTAGTTCAAATAATTATCATATAAAATGTGAAATAATAACTTTTAAATTATATTATTCTATAATGATTGAAAAATAAGAATAAAAAAACCTTGAAAAAGATGAGAAATTTTATTATATTTAATAGATATGACCGATTGAATTTGTGACGCATCATATATTAATGTTTATCAAATAATCCAAGGTCATTAAAATATATATATATATATAGAAAGGTATTTAATTATATAAATATGTATATGATAAAAACTTGATGTCAACATGACCGGTTTTGACGTTTAAAAATTCATGACATGAAATCTTTGAAACACTGCAATAATCATCTTCAAATATTTATATACTAAAAGACATTGAAATAATAATAATAATAATAATAAAATTAATTAATGACGTTGCTTTTGTATCTATAACTTTAAACATGCGTTCATAGCTATTTTAGGTTGTTTTTACATTTTATTATTATTATTTAATAATGTATATGAATAAATTGCCATTTCAAGGACAAAAAAAAAAAAAATATTATTGTTAATTTATTTTTATTTACATATTTTATTTATTTATTTATCAAGTTGATTTATTAATTAAATATTTTTAAATTGACGTAAATAAATATTTTTTTTTACTAAAATTTATTAAAATATAAATTAAATTATTTTGAAATTAAATAACTATCATTATTCACGTATATTTTTATTGACAAATGGCTCATTTATATAGCTGTTGATAAAAAAAAAATATAAAATAAAAAATAGTGCTTTTATGATCGTAGAATAAATTTGGTAAAAGGGAGCAAGTGCCAGGGTGAACAAGTCGATGAAAAAAAATTTGTAACCAAGTTTTGTTATATATTGGCAAGTAATGGAGAGTGCAGACTAGTTTATATATAATTTATTTATTTTTTTCATTTTTTTTTTTTTTTATTTTTTTTTTTCGTTCCAGTCAGTGGGTTGTAGACGAATTTAATATTTACAATATATACCACTTCAAATATTCTCAGTTCAATGACATCAATATACATGTATGTATATAAATTGGTAAATTTTTCATGAATATTTTTTTATGCAAAGATCATCAATGTCATGTTTCTTTTTGTTTTTATTTTAACTTTGACAGATATAAATAAATTATCATTGATAATTGAAAAAAAAAAAATGAATTTAACGAATAAATTTTCAGGTAATTTCTTTTAAATTACAATAAATTAAATTTTAATTAAATTTTTTTGTTTTTACAATATCCGACAAATTCTATTCAATGATAATTAATTTTAAAAAATAAATAAATGAATATTAATATGAAAAAAAAAAATTCAAGTCACTGTAAATTAATAAAATTGGCAAAATAATATTGTATGATATTAAATTTAAAACTGAATATCAAATTTTTTTTTTATAAATTATTAAAAAAAAATAAAAATTTATAAAACAGATATTTTTGAATCTCGGAATGAAGAGTAAAAGTAATTATATATTTTTTTTTTATGAAAAAAGTAAGATAGTAAAAATAATATTGCAATTACATTTATATAGTTGTTGAATAATATTGAAGATGCTAAAAAAAAAACTGTTCAGAAGAAAAAAAAAATATATATCTACACTTTCACAACGACGCTTGGTAAAAAAGTTTTTCTTATACTTAAACTGTAATTTTATTAGTATATTAAAAATTGATGTAAAAATTGATGTTGAAAAGTTTAAATATATACAAAAAGAAAAAAAAAAAAAATAATTAAAATAATAAACACTTTTTTTTAATCAATTTTTTTTTATACATATTTAAATAAATTGTAAAAAAAAAAAAACTATATTCTTATTTGACCTTTTGGTACAGAATATTATTATATATATTCTTGATAGAAATTCATCTCATATTACATATTTTACAATGTTTTAGAAATGATGATATGTACATAGGATATATATGAAAAAAAAAAAAAAGCAAAAAAATTAAACCCTATATCAGGTACTGAACAAGATGCCTTCGTTTCAACTTTCTTTAGCATACATATGCAAAAGGTTAAACTATAAGACTAAAAAAAAAAATGAAAAAAATATTGATCATGATCAAAGATTCAAGAGCTTTATCAATATTTCTTTGTTGAAAGAAAATTTGTAAAATATTAAATAAAAAGATCAATACAAATTTCATTATAAATAAATGTTTGTATTTTAATAAAAAAAAAAAAAATTGCTTAAAAATTATTTCTATTTAATAAAATTTTAAAATTAAATGAAATATATAGCATTATTCATTTGAGCAACCAAAAAAAAAAAAAATATACAATAGCTTCTTTCTTTTTTAAAAAAAAAATTATATTTTGTTGTCTAAAGTGCCCATGAGCATCATTATCAACTCTGCCAATTTATTCAAAAAGTTTATCTAACTTTACAAAATAAATAAAAAAAAAAATGAAAAATAAATTTCTTAAAATTTTTGCTTACATATTTTCACTGGATTTTCAGTTTTCCATTCTTTCATCATACAATCTTAAAGTTTATAAAAAAAATTGTATATATATATAACATATATACTTCGTGACTTAAATTCAAAACTGAAACTATAATATTTTTTTTATTTTTTATTCATATTTTATTTAGCTAAAAGTTTATTTATTTATATTTTTTTTCATACGACAATTTTTGATTAATATATATTTAAAAAAAATTTTAACTAACTCATCGTGCTTTTAATTGGTATATTTATTTAATTTTATTTATAAGGATTAATTAATTATATTATATTCAAGTATTAAAAACAATTTTTTTTTTACTTTATGTTAGTATGATAAATAAGCCCCTTAATTCAATTAATATTAAAAATATTTAAACTTTTATTCAGATGAAAGTAAATATTTATTTAAAAAAAAAAAATAAATAAATAAAAACCAGAGTAATTTCATTTATTTTTATTTATTTATTTTTTTAATGGTTAGTTTGTTTTATGATAAATTTTTAAAACTAAACTTTAATTAATATATTTAAAAAAAAAAAAAAAACATTAAATCAATTAAATTTATAAATAATATTTTTATCATTTGTAAATTATTTAATAGAGAAAAAAACAAAAAAAAAAATTCTAGCTTTATTTATTTGATGTAAATAACAAAAACAATACCGTTGTTATCAAAAAAAAAAAAAAAACAATATTTTTATGATAAAGAATTCATATCATGTAATAACGTCGAGAAAAAAAAATAATATATTTATAAATAATGAATTTTCAATATTGGAAAATCTGTATAAAAGTTATAAATATATTCAACCAAGATATAATTAAATTGATACCAAAAAATTATTGTTCAGTATCAATGCATACCTTTCTCGGTTCTGGTGCATAAATGCCAGGAAGTGGTGCAAGTAAATGCAGACCAGCCGGATTAGGTATACCGGAAACTGGATGAGCTTGTGGAATTGGCAGGGGCACTAATTTTAGGCCCCAAGGCAAATACCAAGGTGTTGTATGTTGCATCCTGTTGCACTATCAAAATCTTTGTTTTTTTTTTTTTTTTTCAAAAAAACAGATTCTAATTTTAATTTTTGTCAAGATGTCACAGTAAAAAAAAAAAAAACTATTGTTTTAAAGTTGATTTTGTTTTTGTTGGCTTTGAAATTTTAATACTCAATTTTTTATTAAAAAAAAAAAAAAAGATCAAAGAAATGACAAATAGAAATAGCACTTGTGTTTATCATACAAAAAAATACACTTAAAAAAATAACAGTTCACCAAAGATAAAATTGAAAGTTTTTAATAAAAATCATTACAAGATCAAGATGCTGCAAATTAATCCAGAGTCACGAACACGATATTTTACTATTAATTTTATAATATAAAATAATAATAATAATTTTTTAATTATTTAAACTATATAATTTAATTTTTATTAAATTTAGTTTTTTATTTATAACAACATTTCTTTTCTATCAACAATCAAGTTTGTCTTGATATTTCAACTTTCATCTCTGCAAATAATACAACTACTATATAACGACAAATAAAAAAAAAAAAAATAAAAACAAACTAAATCAAAGTAGAAAAAAAGAAATTTAATTTCTATAAAAGTAATAATTTTTACTTTTAAATATATATATTTAAATTTGGCGTGAATCAAAATTATTTATCAATAAAAAATGATAAATGTCACGCGATTTTAATAAACTACATTTCGTGATGCACATCGTAACGATTTAAATCAATCACAAAATTTATATATATTTTTTATATTATTTATAAAACTAGGTTAAAAACAATCATAAAATTTAGAAAAAAAAAATAAAAAATAAAATAACAATGTCAACAATCACTTTTACTTGAAAAAAAAAAAAAAAAAAAAAAAAATAGATAAAAAACACGAATAATAAATCCAATTTTATTTAATAGTATTAATTTTTTTTTTAATTTTTTTTTTATTTTATTTATTTTATTCACTAGATGATTATTTATTGTGACATAAGTCTACAACGTGCTCTAAACGAGCGCGCAACTACGACTGAGAAATCTACTGTTTTACCAAACTCATGAGCACATGGCGACTAGACATTCCCCACTACTAAAATTATCCCTTCACGTAACAACCCAACAACCCATATATTGAATAACAATAACTATATAATACATAATAAAAAAAAAGTTCAAATGATAAAATCCACTGACAACAATTAAAAAAAAAAAATTGTCAAAAAAAAAACAATTACATTATTGTAAATTTCAATTTTTAAATTTATAAAAATAATAAATAAATTGTGAGTAGTAAATATACTTTTTTCTAAAATTTTTTAACAAGATTTTTTGACTTTTTATCTCACACAATTTTAATATTTTTTTATATATTTTTCATATTATTTCATTACTTTTAGATTGTAGTAGAAAAAAATGAAAAAAAATTTAAGCAGTAAATACAACAATTTCAAGTTTGCAACTGTTAAAATCAATTTTTTTTAATATTATATAATTTATTAGACTGTCAATATTAATAATATGTTAAAAATATAAAATAAAAAAAGCTTTATAACTTTGATTGAAAATAAAAAATAAAATAATAATACTAAAAATTGAAATCTATAGATCGCGTGACGTGAAAACTAATCATTGTATGCCACTTCAAAGTCAAGAATAAAAGCTCAAAACATCTTCTTCACTTTTCTCATGAGAAAACCAGACAAAAAACAAAAATAAAATAAAATAAAATATATATAAATGAAGAGTGAATCGAAAACGTCTGCATAAAATAACTCGTTGATTCCCAAGTGACCCTGACATTTGACACGAAAAAAATCTCAGGCTCATGAATAACAGTATTAAAAAAAAAATAAAAAAAATTGTTTTTTTTTTTTTGTGATAACTAATATATATTTCATGAAAAAAAAAAAAAACAAATATTATAATGATAAAGTTTTAATTATATAAATTTCAACAAAACAAATTAAATTCAAAAGAATTATTTATAAATTAAAATAATAATTATAATTATTATATATTTGATGATAAAGTTTATTGTTATCTATACATCATTAACAAGATAATGAAAAGAATATTTTAAACATTATATCATTATTTTTAGTTTCATTTAAAAGGATGCATTCAATTTCCAATTAAAACTTTATAAACCCTAACGTATTTTATGAAAATTAAATAATATTTTTCAATATACATTTAAAAATAAAAAAAAAAATAGTCAAATAAGTTGATTAATTTAAATCAAGACATAACAAAAGTGTTATGATAATTAATGACATCCAGTAACAACAATAGAAATTTTGGAAATTAAAGTTTCAAAGTTGATGATTATGCAAGTCAAGTGAACATATATATATTTATTTTTAAATAAAATATATCAAATACTATCAACATTGGTTTGAAAAATACACCAGGAGGTGTAGACCAACCTGAATAATAAAAAAAAAAATTTTTAAAAAAAACTGAGAAATAGAAGAAAATGCATTTTCAAAAAAATTGGTAAGACATTAATCAATGTCATGATGATCTTTCATCGTTGTCTTCAACAATATTCTGACTTTGAGTTTGTCTATAATTAATAGACACACAAAAACCAGTAGCATAAAATATATATATAAAAAAAAAATAGACAGAATAATTTAAATGTATCCAAATCAAGATTAACTACATCGCTTTTTCTCGTTTTTTTTTTTTTTGCATTAAGCTAACAATTTGGCATCCATGAACAATCAATTAACACTGAATAATAACGCTCTATTAAGTTTTTCTTTCCATCATCATAAACATATTTTACTATATATTTAACTTGAAAAAAAAAAATAAAAAAAAAAAAAAATCAACGAAAATCAATTCTACAGCTATTGCATAATAATTTTAAAGGTTTTTTTTCATTTAATGATTTGATTTTAAAATTACAATTTAAAAATAGCATTAAAACCAACTTAATGATATTTTTTTTATTTAAAAAATGTAAAATCTATATTTAAAAAAAAAAAAATAATAATAATAAAAAAGAAAATTTATTTTATTTAAAAATTTTCAAATTAATTTAAGAAACGGAAAATCAACGATCTATGTCACTCATAATTTAGACCAAATTTTTATTTAACACAAGTGTAAATGAAAAAAAAAATATAATAAAAAAAAAAAAACTAAAATAGATAAGTGGTCATAAAATTATACTATTTTTGTTTATATATGTGTTAAAAAAAAAATTAACGTCATACACATGTTAAAGAATAAAAAAAATCTAACTAAATTTTAAATATCATTTGATGACAATACAAAGTATATATAATAAAATAAATTAGAGAAAATTCTTTGAGTGTTAAAAGTTTATAAAAATATAAAAATCATGTTTTAAAATATATAAATTTTATCTCGCAATAATAAAATCACAATGAATAAATATATATAAAAGAAAAAGATTTCACAATGATGATCAGCATTATAAAGGTCATGAGAATGTAAATTATTATTTTTATATAAATATATATATTTTAACTGAGAATAGTTGCATTTATGTTCCAACCAACGACCTGACTCACATCTTCCTACTTTTTTTTTATTTTGAATTCAGTACCATACTCAACTTTCCCCATTGCAAGTATAATCTTATTACATAGACCTCTTGATCACATCCTCAGACGTTTTATCGCGTAATACTGAATATTACCTTAAGCCATTATTTAAAATTAAACTATATAGTAAAATGTATATTTATATATTTAATACAAACACACATCTATAAAAAATTAAATCCAAAAAAAGAAAAATGATAATCAAATAACAATTTAAACAAAAAACACAGCATGAATAATTTTACAGTGCAAGCATCAAAATAGTGACGAAATTTAAAACAGCTGCATCAAAAGACATTTAAAAGAAATAAAAAAATAAAAAAGACCCTCCTTGAAGTAAAATATTTTTGTACCATCTCTATATAATAATAAAGTATATATGGAAATATTTTAAATGTCAAGAAAAGACCATCACATATATATAAAACAAGAATATAAAATCTTTAAATTGACATAAAAAAATTAAAAATAAATTATTTATATAAAATAAAAAAAATAAAATGATATGATGATGATGAAAAAAAAAAATCTACCAGTATATATTAGAATAGTATTTCTTATTTATTATTATTTAAATAAAAAAAATACCCAGTGAAAAAGCTCTGTATCAGAATGTCATCCAAGATAAGCTTATGATCAAACGGACATACTCAAGAATAGTATAAATAAATAAAAAAATCTCAATGATATATGCAGTGTATTTTTTTGCATCATAGGATCATCAGCTTGATACTGAATTTCATAGTTTTAGATTTGAAAATATACCAGTGAATAATACAATAGACAAAGAAAAATGATAAAAAAAAACAAGAACAATAACTTTGCACCACAAAAAGAAAAGAAAAAAAAAAAAAAAAAATTAGATAAATAAGTCAAAAGTAAAGGTGAAAAAAAATAACAATAACAATAATAATAATAAATAATGAAATAAATATACCTATATATATATATACAGATATAGATAGATGAAATGATAAAGGTGGTGGGTTGGTGGTGGTGGTGATGATGGTGATGGTGGGTGTGTGGTGCCAGTCTGTGTATTATACCGTGTAACCACACCAATGGTAGTACAAAAATATATACAGGTGGATGAAATATACTGCGCGTATATACTAAAACCCCATTTTATTTTTTCAACCCCTATATCAGCTACTACCCTTAAAACCTTGCCTTTATATACATACATCTATTGAACCTACACCAAAAGATTTTTGCCTGCAGGCTCGTCGCAGGGGACTAAGGCCAATACTTAAACGTGCTGCAAAGCAAATTCACTATCTTTTATTATATACCGCAATGCAGAACATTCAATTCACCTATCTTTTATATATATATATATTTTTTTCTCTTGAAATTCATTTCTTGAAGGGCCATAAAACAAGTCAATCTTACTAATTACTACCCTTTTTTGCATTGATAAATTTAAAACATAACGAAATATTTAAATTAATTTTTTATTTCATATCAACTAATTAAATTTTTTATTTAATCAATTTTATATTTTTTCAATTAATTATATATTTTATTATTTAAATAATGAGTTATTTTTAAATATATATATAGTTATGACCTAATTTTGTTGACATTATATACTGGACTACTTGAGACTTGAGACAGGTTAGGGATCAAGACCTTGATGACGATGGATTATTTCTGCATGTTAACTACTACGGATGTTACTTTAAATGTTGACTTTAAATTAACCCCTTCTTTACTGTCTTACTATGACAAACATTTTGTATTTTTTATTTTTTTTTTTTTTGCGCATTATATATACATGTTAAGCAAAAAAAAAAAAAAAACAAAAATACTTTTCAACACCTAGACAAGTGAGTTAACATATTTATGTTCACGCAACTTTATATATCAAATTTAGTAAATATATCCTATACTAGACACATTTGGGATTCATTTCTAACACCAAAATTATTATTATCATAAAACCACAATAGAATATACTAAAACTTTTTTAATATTATTTAAATTTTTTTTTACAAAAATTGATTTAGTTAAATTATTATTATTTTTTTTTAAATATATAAATTAATTTTTCATTCATATAACGAATGTGTGGTCATTTTTAGTATATAAAATATGAAAAAAAAAAAAAAAAAAAAAAAAACTAGCCAAAGAATTTTACTTGGTAAATTATATATTTAATTTAATTTTCATTCATATAATTATTTTTAATTCTATCAGACACATATAAAAAATTAAATTAAAGCTTTAAATATAAAATAAATAAAAATACATTATTTATTTATAAAAATTGTTTTTTTTTTTTTTTACAAAATTAAATATATACTTTTTTATAAATAATTATAATATTTTGATTTTAATTTAATTTTCATATGTTGATTAAAACAACCAAGTTAAATATAGTTATATATCAAAGTGTTGAAAACAAAAAATATATATAAAATGAGTAATAGTATAAAAATGCAATGTTTCTTGAATAAGTAAATATATTTAATATGTAGAAAAGGAATCACATTTTGATATCTCATCAGAAAATATATGATGACAACTGGGCCAACGGATTAGGTGAGGCATCATATTTTGTGTTTTACTCTGAGCAACATTGACTGCAACTGAATGAGTGCGCTGAAGCTAGCGATCTCGGGGTAGCGACTTTTTGCCCATAGGCGTCGCAACCACCGATTGCGCGCGAGCCCCTTGTTCCCGTAGCGTTTGGCTACATCTCTCCGTGAGGCAAATATTGTTAATTATTTATTAGTAATAATTTTTTTAAAATTATTATTTTTATATCATTAAAAAGCTGACAAAATTTACAACAAATTATATGCATAAACAATAAGAAACCAATTTTTTTAAGAAGTCATATTAGTTAAGTCGCTAGTTTTTTTTTTTAATTTTTTTAATTTGAAAAACATTAACCCGGTTTTAAATACCTTAAAAAAAATTGGTTTTTCTTTATTTCTGCATATTAATTGTTGTAAATTTTGTCAGCTTTTTAATGGTATAAAAATAATAATTTTAAAAAAATTATAACTTATCCAAATTGAATAAATAACGTTTGGTCAGAGTTCAGAGTCTAGCGCGCTTTACGGTTTTAAACAATTATTTATTAGTAATAATTTTTTTAAAATTATTATTTTTACATCATTAAAAAGCTGAGAAAATTTACTACAAATTATATGCATAATCAAAGAAAAACCAATTTTTTTAAGAAGTCATATCAGTTAAGTCGCTAGTTTTTTTTTTTAATTTTTTTAATTTGAAAAACATTAACCCGGTTTTAAATACTTTAAAAAAAATTGGTTTTTCTTTATTTATGCATATTAATTGTTGTAAATTTTGTCAGCTATTGATAAATATAAAAATAATAATTTTAAAAAAATTATTACTCATCTAAATTAAATAAATAACGTTTGGTCAGAGTTGAGAGTCTAGCGCGCTTTACCGTTTTAAACAATTATTTATTAGTAATAATTTTTTTAAAATTATTATTTTTATATCATTAAAAAGCTGACAAAATTTACAACAATTAATATGCATAATCAAAGAAAAACCAATTTTTTTAAGAAGTCATATCAGTTAAGTCGCTAGTTTTTTTTTTTAATTTTTTTAATTTGAAAAACATTAACCCGGTTTTAAATACTTTAAAAAAAATTGGTTTTTCTTTATTTATGCATATTAATTGTTGTAAATTTTGTCAGCTATTGATAAATATAAAAATAATAATTTTAAAAAAATTATTACTCATCTAAATTAAATAAATAACGTTTGGTCAGAGTTGAGAGTCTAGCGCGCTTTACCGTTTTAAACAATTATTTATTAGTAATAATTTTTTTAAAATTATTATTTTTATATCATTATAAAGCTGACAAAATTTACAACAATTAATATGCATAATCAAAGAAAAACCAATTTTTTTAAGAAGTCATATCAGTTAAGTCGCTAGTTTTTTTTTTTAATTTTTTTAATTTGAAAAACATTAACCCGGTTTTAAATACTTTAAAAAAAATTGGTTTTTCTTTATTTATGCATATTAATTGTTGTAAATTTTGTCAGCTATTGATAAATATAAAAATAATAATTTTAAAAAAATTATTACTCATCTAAATTAAATAAATAACGTTTGGTCAGAGTTGAGAGTCTAGCGCGCTTTACCGTTTTAAACAATTATTTATTAGTAATAATTTTTTTAAAATTATTATTTTTATATCATTAAAAAGCTGACAAAATTTACAACAAATTATATGCATAAACAATAAAAAACCAATTTTTTTAAGAAGTCATATCAGTTAAGTCGCTAGTTTTTTTTTTTAATTTTTTTTTTTTTTAATTTGAAAAACATTAACCCGGTTTTAAATACCTTAAAAAAAATTGGTTTTTCTTTATTTATGCATATTAATTGTTGTAAATTTTGTCAGCTATTGATAAATATAAAAATAATAATTTTAAAAAAATTATAACTTATCCAAATTGAATAAATAACGTTTGGTCAGAGTTGAGAGTCTAGCGCGCTTTACCGTTTTAAACAATTATTTATTAGTAATAATTTTTTTAAAATTATTATTTTTATATCATTATAAAGCTGACAAAATTTACAACAATTAATATGCATAAATAAAGAAAAACCAATTTTTTTTAAGGTATTTAAAACCGGGTTAATGTTTTTCAAATTGAAAAAAAAAAAAAATTAAAAAAAAAAAACTAGCGACTTAACTGATATGACTTCTTAAAAAAATTGGTTTTTTATTGTTTATGCATATAATTTGTTGTAAATTTTGTCAGCTTTTTAATGATATAAAAATAATAATTTTAAAAAAATTATTACTAATAAATAATTGTTTAAAACGGTAAAGCGCGCTAGACTCTCAACTCTGACCAAACGTTATTTATTTAATTTAGATGAGTAATAATTTTTTTAAAATTATTATTTTTATACCATTAAAAAGCTGACAAAATTTACAACAATTAATATGCATAAATAAAGAAAAACCAATTTTTTTTAAGGTATTTAAAACCGGGTTAATGTTTTTCAAATTGAAAAAAAAAAAAATTAAAAAAAAAAAACTAGCGACTTAACTGATATGACTTCTTAAAAAAATTGGTTTTTCTTTGATTATGCATATTAATTGTTGTAAATTTTGTCAGCTTTATAATGATATAAAAATAATAATTTTAAAAAAATTATTACTAATAAATAATTGTTTAAAACGGTAAAGCGCGCTAGACTCTCAACTCTGACCAAACGTTATTTATTTAATTTAGATGAGTAATAATTTTTTTAAAATTATTATTTTTATATTTATCAATAGCTGACAAAATTTACAACAATTAATATGCATAAATAAAGAAAAACCAATTTTTTTTAAAGTATTTAAAACCGGGTTAATGTTTTTCAAATTAAAAAAATTAAAAAAAAAAACTAGCGACTTAACTGATATGACTTCTTAAAAAAATTGGTTTTTCTTTGATTATGCATATTAATTGTTGTAAATTTTGTCAGCTTTTTAATGATATAAAAATAATAATTTTAAAAAAATTATTACTAATAAATAATTGTTTAAAACGGTAAAGCGCGCTAGACTCTCAACTCTGACCAAACGTTATTTATTTAATTTAGATGAGTAATAATTTTTTTAAAATTATTATTTTTATACCATTAAAAAGCTGACAAAATTTACAACAATTAATATGCATAAATAAAGAAAAACCAATTTTTTTTAAGGTATTTAAAACCGGGTTAATGTTTTTCAAATTAAAAAAATTAAAAAAAAAAACTAGCGACTTAACTGATATGACTTCTTAAAAAAATTGGTTTTTCTTTGATTATGCATATTAATTGTTGTAAATTTTGTCAGCTTTTTAATGATATAAAAATAATAATTTTAAAAAAATTATTACTAATAAATAATTGTTTAAAACGGTAAAGCGCGCTAGACTCTCAACTCTGACCAAACGTTATTTATTTAATTTAGATGAGTAATAATTTTTTTAAAATTATTATTTTTATACCATTAAAAAGCTGACAAAATTTACAACAATTAATATGCATAAATAAAGAAAAACCAATTTTTTTTAAGGTATTTAAAACCGGGTTAATGTTTTTCAAATTAAAAAAATTAAAAAAAAAAACTAGCGACTTAACTGATATGACTTCTTAAAAAAATTGGTTTTTCTTTGATTATGCATATTAATTGTTGTAAATTTTGTCAGCTTTATAATGATATAAAAATAATAATTTTAAAAAAATTATTACTAATAAATAATTGTTTAAAACGGTAAAGCGCGCTAGACTCTCAACTCTGACCAAACGTTATTTATTTAATTTAGATGAGTAATAATTTTTTTAAAATTATTATTTTTATATTTATCAATAGCTGACAAAATTTACAACAATTAATATGCATAAATAAAGAAAAACCAATTTTTTTTAAAGTATTTAAAACCGGGTTAATGTTTTTCAAATTAAAAAAATTAAAAAAAAAAACTAGCGACTTAACTGATATGACTTCTTAAAAAAATTGGTTTTTCTTTGATTATGCATATAATTTGTAGTAAATTTTCTCAGCTTTTTAATGATGTAAAAATAATAATTTTAAAAAAATTATTACTAATAAATAATTGTTTAAAACCGTAAAGCGCGCTAGACTCTGAACTCTGACCAAACGTTATTTATTCAATTTGGATAAGTTATAATTTTTTTAAAATTATTATTTTTATACCATTAAAAAGCTGACAAAATTTACAACAATTAATATGCAGAAATAAAGAAAAACCAATTTTTTTTAAGGTATTTAAAACCGGGTTAATGTTTTTCAAATTAAAAAAATTAAAAAAAAAAACTAGCGACTTAACTAATATGACTTCTTAAAAAAATTGGTTTCTTATTGTTTATGCATATAATTTGTTGTAAATTTTGTCAGCTTTTTAATGATATAAAAATAATAATTTTAAAAAAATTATTACTAATAAATAATTAACAATATTTGCCTCACGGAGAGATGTAGCCAAACGCTACGGGAACAAGGGGCTCGCGCGCAATCGGTGGTTGCGACGCCTATGGGCAAAAAGTCGCTACCCCGAGATCGCTAGCTTCAGCGCACTCTGAATGCATTTCAAGTCAAATGCAATACAGTGATGCACATTGAATTTCATATATATATATATACACAAAAATATATAGCTTTCTTTCTTATTTGACTTACAATTTTGTGATAGTCTAGTTTTAAACTTATGACATTCATATTTTCTATGTGTATATCCCATATACCTATTGAGCTTTTTATATATATATATTTTCATTTCGTTTCGTTTCTATATGAATATATATTTTAACCGACATCATGAAATTTAGGAAAGGACAACCAGATGCAAATAACTCTTTATTACTTGGCACTAGTTTAATCTCAATAAAATATTTATAAAGAATTTAAATTATTTCGTTTATTTATTTAAAAAATTTTTTTTATATAATTTTTAATTTAACTATTTAAAAATTAATTATTTGTTTTTTCATCAATAAATATAAATATATGTGATGACAAATTAATAAACTATTTATCTGACAAATTATTTTATAATAAATTTAAGTGATGAAAAATATATCTAAGTGAATTTAAATTTATATTTAAATATACATTGTTTGTTAATAAAAATTTAAACTAAAGAATATTTAATTAATGTATAATTTAAATATTTGGTATTTTTAAATTTGATTAATTATATTTTTAAATATTTATTAAAAAATTTATCATTAAATATTTTTTTGACATAAAAATAAAAAAAAAAAAAAAACTATATTTTGTAAATCAATTATTGTTACTATTATTATATTTTGTGTTATAGACTTATTAATGATTTTATTTTTTATAAATTTTATTTATTTGATTTTACGTTTATTTTTTAACCAGTCTCTAAAAGTCTTCTTAAAAGTTGAATTCCCTGTCGTCTGCCATGGTCAATTTCTGTCTCGCCGCATTTGTCTTACTTGCCAATTGCAACTCTACTATTTTCAGGGTATACCGAATAAAAATAATAAAAAAATAAATAAATAAATAAATAGAAAAACTAACGTACATACAACTGTATAAAGTAGAAATATATATACACATCTAATTCAACTACATGAGATTTATATCAATTTGTTAAAATTCAAAAATACATATTTCAAAAATGTATTTTCATTTTCAATCACGATTAATTTTTTTTAGTTATTCTATTCTGTTTTTTTTTTTTTTTCATATTAAATTAATCAAAATATCAAAATGAAGAGTAAAAATATATATAGCTTATTATTTAATAAATTTGAATGGTGATTTTTTAAATATATATTGAAAGGATAAAGATTTAAATCAACTATACACACATTTATATTGAAAGAAGATCTTTTGAAACAAAATCAATTCACTCTACTATATGACTTCGATTCATTATAAATCTTTTAAAGACATGAGATCTTATAGTCTGTCATATATATATATTCAGTGACGAAAAGAAAATAAAAAAAAAATAAATAAATTCAATAAAATAAATGTCGTCAGGTCACATCGAGCAAAGATCAAACGTTTTTTTAATGAAATAAAAATAAAAAAAAAAAAAAAAAGTAATTTTCTTCCTGCTAGTATATATTTATTGTATATATATATTTTTTTTTATTATTTTATTTTATTAACATCATCGTGTCAGTAGATTTAGAAATGTCGAAGACTTTTGTAAGAAATATAAAGAATAAAGTTATAAAGAACAAACGAGACAATTTCAAATTACGAAAAAGCAAGGATTACGAATCAACTGACAATGACAGTAGTGTGCAATTAAACGTGCAAAAGAAATAACATACGAATTTTAAAATGAGATAGAAAAAAAATATTATTAGACAGTTGTAATAAATCAAAGTACAGAAATGGCAGTACATACAGTCTGGGATTTGTATAAATACTAAGCGTAACGAAAAAGATACGAGACATTTTACTATTCCCCAGTAACAGTCATGAAAATAATAAAAAAAAATTTAAAAAAAAACACTGGAATTATATTTGGCTTTGAGCACGTGAGCTTAACCCGGGAAAATAAATTCTTTTTGTTTCATTTTTACTTTTGATTTTTTACAACTATTTTTTTCTTTTTTTTTTTTTTAATACAAAATTCTATATGCAAAACTAACCTGTTGCTTGAACTTATTTAACCTCTTACAAATTTAAATCTTAAGATTATTTTTTACGATATATATATAATTTTAGTATTAAATTTAATTAATTATTTTTAATAATAATAATAATTAAATTTTAAAATAATAATATAATTTTTTATTTAATAAAAAAATTTTATATTTTTTATTTCTATATATATATAATAAAAAATATATATTTTAAATTATAATCATTAAATTTATTAATTAAAAATTAAATATTATTTTGTAAATTTAATTTATATTTTTAATAAATTTAATTTTAAATATATATTATAGTTTTGTAAATTGTATTGACTGCACACGAATTTCTATCGTCTTGCATAGTTGGAAAATTGCCAATTTTTTGATAGATGATTTTTTAAAAAAAAAATAAATAAAAAAAGTCAATATTTAAACAAACAGGTGTATATCTGTTTGAAAAAATATATTTGACAACACAATGGGACATTTTTGCATTTATATTTATTTTATTACTGTATATTCCAGTTAAAAATATTAAATGAAAAAAAAAAATAATATTTATGTGTCTGTTTCTATTTCATGTTATAAATATATATTTAAAAAATTTCATTAAATAATTTAGGAAAATTTATTATTAATATACAAATTATTATTTATAAAAATTAAAAAAAATTTTAAAAAAAATTATACATTTAAAACAACTGGAGAAAATAATGAAAAAAAAAAAAAAAAAAAAAAAGTTATTATTCAAATAAAAATAAAAAAAAAATTAAAGACAAAATATAATTATGTATAAAGGGGAAAATTATAGTCATTCCAATGGAAATTCAATGGAACTAACACGCAAAAATTAAAAATTAAAAAAAAATCATGATAGTGATGTGGTGACGGGCTATATGAGCTGGCACTTTCACCACAACAAGGTTGAACTGGCACGCGTCATGTTATCACCAGACCAAAAATCGATAAACAACGGAAATTACATAGACAAAAATCTACTAATGCAATAATTCAATACAATTATATTATTTAAAAAAAAATATAATAATATATTATTTTTTCTACAAAATATATTGGAGCATGTAAAATAATAAAATTCAATTTATAAATCCAAGAAATAAAAAAATATCATTTATTGATATAGTTGACTAAATTAGTCAGTTTAACATTCAAAATTTTATGTTCATATATATGACAAAGCATAAATGAAAAATTTTTAATAAATACAAGTTAAAATAAAAATGTGATTTTTATCAAGAAAAAAAAAAAAAAAAAAAAAAAATGAAATTATTCGTGAATATAAAATTTTTAATCTTTTCATCTTGTATAGGAAAATAAAGTGGTTGTAATATATAAAAATATATATATACATATATGTATATATAATTCTGATGAAAAACTAACATAAAAATATAATAACAACAATAGAAAATATATACAATATATGTGACATACAAAAACAAAGTTTTAGATTGAACAAAAGAGCAAGTAACATGACAAGAGTTAACAGACAAACCAATGACAGATACAATGAAATTTACAACTATATATATAATATATATTATATATACAAAACCATTGAATTTGTTACAAACTCAAGGGAATGTTAATAAATAATAGAAAAAAAGTATATACTTTGTATGAAACATGTTGACAGTGATAGCTTTTCAAGACAACACTTCCTTTAATTTATACAATGTCCACATGTTTTTTTTTTTATTTTAATACTCAATGTATTTTAATTTAAAAAAATATAAATAAAAATATTAATATTAAAGTTATTTAAATTGATTTTAAATAAATTTTAAAACTATTTTTTCATTTAATAAAATTATTATTAGACATGGTTAACCAAAACTAAACAGATTGTCAGAAAAAAAAAAAAAAAATTATAAATAAAAATATTATTATAATACAATTAGTCAAAGTAGATGACTTTATAGATGAGTTTGTATTGCATATATATATTGTACATCACATAAAATGATATCATGCACGACCCCATTAATTTTGGCAGACATAGTACCACGGTACATTACCCAAAGATTTAATATTTTATCAACAGGGTACTAAACATTGTGTGGCTATTTCGAAGTCACCACAACGAAATGACATTGTTACTCTTGGGACATAAAAATTTCTACACATATATATATATACTTGTACAATTTAATCTATAAAAACAGTATTATTATCATGATGTCATTTATAAACATGGATTTAGTCACACAATTACAGAATAAAATAATAAAATATTATCTCATTAATACTTGTTGTATTATTTTTACAGTTTGTTTTTTTAATTAAAAATATATTTATATTAAAAAAAAAAAAAAATAGAATAAATTTAATTAAATTTAAATACAAATTATAATTATTTTATTATTATTTAAATAACAAAATAATATATATATAAATTCAAGACAAAATGCATTTATTTGACAACCAGGAAATGCATTCCATTTTTGAATAGTCTACAAACTGATGTGCTCCAATGAGGAATAAATTTTTGGCAACGAAATAAGACTATTCAAAACAAGAACAACAAGTAATGAATAAAAATATATTAAAAAAATAAATATCAATGTGTATAAATTGAACAACGAGACAAACTCAAGGCTCAACTTGATTTTTTGAAAAAATAAATAAAAAAAAAAAAAAGGGTAAAGAGATAAAGTACATGTGGTAATGTAAATGGAGAGTAAAGTAGACAGTAGAACTTTTCAAAGTGACACAAGACCGTTTTTTAAGAGTGGTATAATTCTAAAATAGAATTGTATAGTTGAAAAAGCATTGCTATGCTTCGTTGACGTGCATTGGCCCCAAACGTATTTATTTATTTTTTTTTTTGTCTAAATTATCTTTCAATTATTTAAAAAAAAATATATTTCTTTTTATCAATCAATTTAAAAAAATGAATTAAATTTTAATTTTAATATTATTTTTGTATATTAAAATAAATTAATTAATTATTCAAAATAATAATTAATTAATTTGTACAAAATTATCAAAGATTTATTAAATTATTTGAAATAATAGATGAGAAAATCTTTGTTATACAAAATCAAGATTTTCTTTTCTTTACAGAGATATACACAATCAGAGACAATAAACAAGCCAATCAAACACAAGTACACCAACAAGAAGATGAAATCAAATTAAGGATGAGTTTAACCGTAAAGTAAACTTGATTTAATTTAATCATTAAATCTCAAATAATAATAAAATTAAATTCATGGTATTTATGTTATCAACTAATTGATCATCAATTATAAAATCATTTACTCAACTTTTATATAACACACAACAAAAATATAATTATTTCGTATATACTCTAATTGGTATCAAAAAAAAAAATATACCTATATATTCCATCATGTGAAGAAAAAGAAGATGGTAAACAAAAAAAAAAAAAAAAAGATTAATTTAAATATTTAATTATAAAATTATCAAAGGTACATGAAATAAAAATTATTTCAGTACGAAAAAAAAAAAGAATCAATGTACTTGAAAAATTAATAAATGAATAAAAAAACGAAGAAGTGGTAAAATTTTATCAAACAAATTCTCATTACTTTTATCAAATATATCTCTGATAAATAATATTAAATCACAGGAAATTATTAATTAGTAAAAATACAAAAAAAAAATATATGTTAATTGAGTTCATTAGAGTTGAATCATCTCATTTTTTTTTTTTAATTTAAATTACAAAAAAAAATACGAATATTATTATGTTTAAACTATTTAAACGATATATATTTTTTTTATTTTAGCTTTAAAAGCAGTCACGTTTGCATAGAAAATTTAGTAATTTATTTACAAAATGTGAACACCAAGATATTTTATTGATGTATTTTTATTTTAAAAAATTTATACATCACCAAGTACACATATGTTCGATCACGACAAAATTTTGATATTAAATATAAATTTATTTCAATTTAAATAAATAAAAATACTTTAAAATATATATTATGTTTTTTGTTATAGTCATTGAGATCATAAAATAATTTATAAATGTAACAATGTTGAAAAATACAAGTACATATGTAACAAATTTAACAACAACATACTATTAATAAAAAAAAATATATATATATATTTATTTTCTAATGCTTCAAGAAATATATATATTTAAGCTCCATAAACAGGATATAAAATAAAAATATATATATTTTAGCATTTATTTTTCTAAAAGTTGGACACATATGAGCTATTAAATTAAGCAATAAATCCCTTTGAATAGAATTTTTATTTTTTATTATTTAAATATAAATTTACTAAACATTTAACAAATAAAAAAAATATATATATATTATTTAACTATCTAATAAATTATTAATTATTTTTATTTATTATTTTTTCTTTTGTCTTTGATAATTGTATATTTAATACAAAGAAACAAAATTTTGGCACAGTAAATTAAATGAAAATTATTTTTAAATGCAATTAGCATTGTCAAGTCAACCATGTCTGGCACAACTTCAATATATATATACACTCAATTTAATACAATAAAATTTTATGTATACACCTCTAACAAAAAAAAAAAAATAAACAAATAATTAATATGAATAGAAAAAAAAATCATATGAAAATATAAAAATTTATCATATCAAGATAAATTTTTTAATGATATTTAACAAACTGTCACAATGTGGATTAAAAAATAAAACAAATATAAATATACTAGCATCAAAATACTAGACAGATGAAATTTGAAAATATTTCTATGATCTAGCTTTTTTAAGCAGGGTGAAACAATCAATCACTCTTGAAGAAGAAGAAGAAGAGAAATAAGAACACATGCTATGCCAGCCATAAATAAACCAACACTAACCAGTAAAACAAAGTTAATAATCTTTATTTACTGTATACTTGAATTATTATTATTTTTTTTTGATATAAATAAACCTATAACTCAATTTAATTTCATTTATATCTTTCTTGATAATTTTTTTTATTATAATCAAGTGGACTATCAAAAAATTTTTCAATAATTTTTATAATCTTCGTATTTAATATTGAAATATACGATGAAAATATTAACGATTCTGTTTGTCAGATTAAAAAAGTTTTTGTTTACGTTTATAGTTAATGGCTATTGTTAACTAAAACATAATGACATTTTGTTTTTTTTTTTTTTCTTTTTAAAACGACTCTGATTAAAATGTCTTGACAGTAATTAAATCGTTTTTTTTTTTGTTTTTTTGTATTATAAAAGTTAAACTAGAAATTTATTATTATTATTATATAAAATATATAAAATTTTAAATAAAACTTACCTCTTCATTGTCAGAGGGTGGTTCATCGTAGTCAGACTCAGTTGTTTTAAAAACAAAAAGACAATCAGATTGTTCTAAAATTCTATTATTTCCAAATTGTGTTTGGTGATCAACAGATTCACTAGATGATGTTAAAACACTTGTTGTTTCAACCATTTTAATATTTTTACTTGAAAATTTATTTTCCTTTAAATAATCACTGAATTTAATATACTTATTGTAAATTTTTTTAGTTAAATTTTTATCATCTGTTGGAACAATTATTATGCTTGCATTTTTTAACTGAAACAATAATAAATAAAAATTAGTATTACAATTATAGATTGTATTAAATATTATTTATAAATAAAATATAAAACAAAATTCAAAAATATATTAACACAAATTAATTTTAAAAAAAAATTATCATATTAAAGAGTTATTTATTTTTGGAATGAATTGAATGTTTTAAGTTTGATGAACATCAGTAATCAATTTTTGATAAAGACAATTTTATACTTGAATTAATGGATACTAATTTAGAATGTCTGTTGAAGTTATTATTTTATTATTATTTAATTTTTTTACTTTGAAAATAGACATGCTTGACTACAACATATATTTTCATTCAAGCGCATGCTCTTAAAGATAAATATCTATTTTTATTTTTCATTTATAAATTTTATTAATCAATCTATAATTATAAAATTACAATGAAAATATAAACAAAGAATATTTCAATTGAAATTATATAAATTTTTAATAAAAAAATCACTCCAATTTATATATGAAATTTTTTTTTTATTCAATCAATTAATTTTTGTTGACAAAATATATTTTAACAATAATTAATTGATTGTATTTTATAATTGAATATTTTTTATTTACTTTTTCTTCATTTTAATATTTATCTAACAAAAAACAAAAAACAAGTATTTTGTACAAAAAAAAGAGTCAAGTACTCGAAATTGTAGTCAATTTGTAATGTAACTTGTTTTGCCATTAATTAATCTAAAATGTTAAAAAAAAAAAAAATAATAAAAAAAAAAAATTATACTTGACCCTGCGTAGTTTTTCCTAAATTAAAAATAAAATTTTAAGCCAACATTATTCAATCTTATGTTTAGCAGGGTCAAGTATAATTTTTTTTTTTTATTATTTTTTTTTTTTTTAACATTTTAGATTAATTAATGGCAAAACAAGTTACATTACAAATTGACTACAATTTCGAGTACTTGACTCTTTTTTTTGTACAAAATACTTGTTTTTTGTTTTTTGTTAGATATCACATCTTTTTGTAAAGTTTTTCTTGAAACATACACAATTTATATATCAAGTTTAATTTTTATTTATAATTATTTTACCGGTGTATCATTTGATGTTTATTATTTTTAATATACAATATTGCAATATTTATCATATATTCATATGTCAACTCTGCAGTGCAGCCAACAAAAATGAGCAAGTGAGAAAAGTTAAAAAAAAAAAAAATTTATAATCTTATACTGTACTACCAACTTAACAAAATCAGAAATCTGGTTTTTCAGCCAAAAAATCGCAACCGTTAATTTGATTGTTCAATAAAAAAAAAAATAAGCCACTAAAAAATCTGATTTTTTTTTTAAAAAAAAGCTTGACATTGATTTATGGGATCATTACAAAACCCCGTATTTTTTAATTGATTCCATCATATTTTAATTGATTCATAAATAATTGGGGACGGAAGGGGTCACCAATGTGTCGTGTATAATAAGGCACGGTAGTTACTCTTACACACACATATATATTTCCTTTCTCATACTTGACTCGAGGCACTACCGTGCCTCTTGATATTGACATTTTTATATATATTTTCACGTGTATTATTCGGCTAGTGTTAAATTATATTTTTGAGGTTATGTTTTCATATAAATATTGTATTGTAAAAAAAGTAATAAATAATATGTACTTACCAAAACACTTTTATAGTCAGCAAAATATTTAACTACTTTTTGAAATGCAATTAATAATTTCATTAATTAATAATTACTGTAACAAATATATTTTAATCACACAAAACAAAACACACACAAATCATACGCAGTAAAAAAAAAAATTAATGCTCAATTGACGTTGAGTGTCGCCATCTTAAACTCATTAATTATCCGCCATTTTAAATTTACTATGCCATTTGTTAAAAAAGTAGAAACACTAATGGCGGTAAAATTTGAAATTATAATTTAACAAAAAATGAATAAAATAAAAATAATTTCAATGAATACATGTTTATATTATAAAAAAACTTGAAAATAAATTATAATATTAAAATAAAATAATAAATTTAAATTAATTTTTTATTTATTAATTTATTTTACTTATAAAAAAATGTCAGTTTAAAAATTTGTTTAATTAAGTCAAGCAAAACTTTACCTCAGGTTGTTTGTTTAAGAAAATATAAAAATACATTTATAATTATATTAAAAAAAAAAAAAAGAAATAAATGAGACAATGAAAAAGTAGATACTTTCATTAAGAAATTAAAAAAAGTAGAAAATGTTTTATTTTATATATAGAAAAATAGAATATATAATAGTAAAGTTGTATCAAAAGTAAAAAAAAAAATATATATATATAAAAAAGAATTATGCTGTATCCATTGCATTGTCTTGTTTAGATGGTAATGGAAGAGGTTGTTTTAATTTAATTGTAACATTGGCTTTTCCAATATTTTTAAAATCACAATTTTTAAATGTAGTATCTTTAATATTATCTAAAATTTCACATCCTCCAGTTTTATTTTCAGCACTTGAAAATTCTTTATCAGACTCAAAACGAATTCCATACTCTTTTATATTTAAAAAGTTGCAACTAGAAGCATCACATCGTGATTCATCTTGTAACTAAATAATAATAAATATACATATATATATTATTAATAAATAAACAATTAATATATTAAATAATTATATAATATTAATAATTTACCTGAATTCCATCAACACAATTTTCAAATTGACAATTATTTAAATTACATTCACCAGTTGGATGAACAAAAATAGCTGTACCAAGACCATAAAATAATGTATTTTTAACAATTAATTTTGCTTCTGGTAATACAATTATACCAAGTTTAACAATACTTTCATTTGAAGCAAATATTTTACATCCAATTATTTTAACAGTTCCTTTTCTAACAATTATACCAGCTTGTAATTCTCCCAAATCAACACTTATATTTTCTAGTAAAACCTATTTTTTAAACATATAGGTATATTTTAATTATTAAAATTTTTTTTTATATTTATTAATTTAATATAAATTTAATAAAATTTTTTAATAATAATTACCTCACCACCAGAAAAATCAAGTAATGAAACACCAGTAACTAAATCTTTAGCACATAAAACAGTTGTTTTATAATCAGATAAACCTCTGATAGTTCCACCTTCTTCAAGACCACCTGCACGTTTTATTTGATGTTCTCCTTCACCAATAATTATTTTATCTCCAGCTTGTGAAGCATCCAGTGCCTCTTGTAAACATGAACTTGTTCTATAATAATATATAAATAAATTATAATTTATTTATAAATTTATCAAATAAATAATAGTATTACTTACTTTGTAAATATATCCTTGGGTAAAAATTCAGTAACTTTATTAAGACAATTAATTGTTTCTTCAAGTGAACCACCATGCCAAACAAAAAATGCTTCTAATTTTCTTCCTCTACTTTCTCTTCTTTTATTAGCAATATTTTTATTATTTAAATCTGGATTTCTTTGTAATAAATTACGCATTACTGGATTTTCTAAAACATCAATTTCAGTTTTAATTTTTTGCATACGTAGATGTAATTTCATTAATTGACATGCTTTATCTTCATCAACAAGACATTTTGTTTCATTTTCATCTTCATTATCTACATCATCATCATCATTATCATTATCATCATCAGAAAAATCAACTTCAAGACGACTTATTTTAGTATAAATATCTTTGGCTTCTCTAATTAATGTTCTGATAATATCACAAGTATCTTTATTAACAATACCACGTTTCATATCAAAAAATAAACGTAATCTTGTTTCTAAATGTAATTGTACCCAATCAACATTATCATCATCATCACAATCCCAAGGCATCCATAAATTATTATAAAAAAATCTTAATTGATCAATACAAGTTGATGTACCAATAATATCTAATACAGAATTTTCTTGATTTATAGTTGGATATAATTCAATTAATGGTACATCATATTTTTCTGGTAAATGAATTTCATCTTGTACAGCAATTATTTTAACTAATGCTGATAATTCTGTTGGATCAACTTGTTCAACTTGTACAGCAACAACTGTTGGATAATGTACATGTAAATCTTGACATGTTAAACGTGGAATTTTCCATAATGCTTGCCAACCAACTGGTTCAATTACTAATTCAAGAAGAAATGACCATTCTGATTTAATTTGTGATGATGGTACAACTCTCAAATGATCAGATACACTTGATTCTTTACTTGATAATATTTCAGTAAATTCAACAAGACGTTCTTGGTAACTTTTATCAAATGTATAGACATCCATTGTACATACAATTTGATTGTTTTTAATACTTTTATTTTATCCAAAAATTTTTAATAGATAGATCTGTATGATGATGATGATGGTGGTGATGTTTTTTTTTTTGTTCTTAATCTTCTTTTATATTTTTATATTAACAAAACACAATAAACAACAACAACGAGCACTTGGTTAATTAGCAGTATGTCAGTATGGCACCACAATTTTGCTGGTGTGTATCAGTGTGAGCAAAAGCCGGTTTTAAAATGGCCGTCATATTAAATCGGTAAATGAGAAATTTACTTTTTTTTATATATTTTTTTTTAACGAGGGGGAAAATAGGGGGATTGTTAGTAAATATGATAAAAAAAATATATTTACTAATATATTTTATGTAAACTAATTATCAAACAACAAATTGTAACACGATATTAAAAAAAAATAATGTTATTATTGCGCTTCAAGCAGCATATATCATCAATGGATTTATCAATAATAGAATATGTACATGACAAAGATATAACAATTGTCATGTAGCAAAATAAACAAGAACAAAAAAAACAAACTATATAATGACCTAGAGAATATAAAAAAGACTTTGATAGAGTTTTAAAAATAATGGTATAGTATAAATCAAGACCATATCAATGCAATTATATTAATTTATTAATTAAATCTTACCTTTTAGGCAGATGTCTATATTGCTCCTTGTGAAGTTCATGATGAATCAATCAGCAACAAATTTGATGATCACAACATCAAGACTCAACACAACACTTTACACTACTTTTACTTATTGTCAGGTACTTAATTATTTAGAAATTATAATAAGACTGATAACGCAACACAACACTTGATATAAATTATCACCAACTTCACCACATCACTTGAACTACACTACACATACTCAACACAATACTTTAAAATTTGTCATCATCCATGTCACATATTTACCCATTTAATAATTTGAATATTATTTTTTGTATAGTTCATTAAATAACAGAAGCATCTAATCTTTGATAATCTTTCAAAACCAACATGATGTGATATTTTAATTAAAATAGATTAAGTACATCAAGATGTAAATGTTCATCAATAACAACATCAAGTGGTACAATAAAATATAAACTATAAAAACAATAACACTTGCATTATGTGGTATTGTTAATGTTTTTTGTAGTAAAAACAAATTAACAAATCATTTGTCATTGTCATTGATCAATCATTGTTATAAAAATTATATGATCTAGATAGTCTTGATGATTGTTTTCTTATATATTATGTTGCTGTTTCGAGTATACTACTATTTGATGATTGTTAATTTATTAAATTGTTTAAAATTAATTTTTAAAACACTTGGTAACAAAAAATTAAATCAACAAACCATGTAACACTCGCTTTTATTACAATTTTCTTGTTATTGTCCATATTTTGTTTTATTAACATTATATAAACAGTCTTAGTTGGTCCAATTGTATAAATAATCAATAATTTACCACACTCCAAAATAATTTACCAATTTAATAAATTTTCTAGTTCCACTTTGTAACAACAAAGTTTAATAAATCACATTGATATACTCTAGATGTTGTTATCACATTTCTTGATATCTGTAAACAAGAAAAAATGAATAATTAATATTATATTTATCAAACTAGATTAATTATTGGCAAACAAAAAGTAAGGTTATTGTTGATTATGTTAAAATAATTGAATTAATTAATTAATTAATCAAAAAGAGAATAAATAAATGCCAACAAAGCCCACAAACAAAGGGAAAATTCATGTTGGCATATATTGGATTATTTTGACAATTATTGACAAAAAAACAATAAATATATTGAAAATATCATACCACAACGTCATAAATAAATAAATGACATAAATATTTATAAACAATTATAAATTTGTTGATAAATTTATTAATTTTGTAACAAAGGTCAACCTAACCTCAAACAATTAATTTTTTTTTTCAATATAATGATATAAATAATATAATTTATATTGTTTTAAGTCGTAATTAATTATTAACAATGAAAAAACATAAAAATTACATACCATTGGTCAATTTTTGAGCAAAATGAGCTGTTTCTTTGTCAGCTTTGACAGCGCGTAGACAAAGTCAATTTTTTTTCACAAACTTTACATTATTATATAAAAAATTTATTACACAGTATGTTTTTAACACTTTAATTAATTGATTTGACAATAATTAATAATTTTTTAACAATAAATAATATAAAAAGTATGAGTTCAAGTCATGACACATCCAGACGCTTCTCTCCTTCTCTTTGTCACAAAGACCCGGCCATCTTGAAAAAATAAATCATCAACAATTAAACAGATGGCGCGTCAATAAATTTCTCTGATTTTTACATTTCAAAAATTTTTTATTAATAAACAATTATTAATAATTTTTAACAATTTAATATAAAATTTTCTTTATTATTAAAACATAATTAGTGATTGTTAACAATAAATTTCTGAAAATATATCTAGTATATGAGAAATTTACAACAGCGCCATCTGTTCAATTATTTATCACTAAGTTTTCCAAGATGACTGAACTTTATTATTATTATTATTTATTATTATTATTTATTATTATTATTTATTATTATTATTATTTATTTATTTATTTATTTATTTATTATTTATTTTTACTATTTATTGTTAAATTGATCAACAAAAACGTTACAGATATACTGTGTAATGAATTATTGTTTAATAATGTAAAGTTTGTGAAAAAAAATTGGACATTGTCAATGTTGTTGAAGCTGACAAAAAAACAGCTCATTTTGCTCAATTTT
>WSYQ01000426.1:0-100697 GCA_011426435.1 Lysiphlebus fabarum
TATACAATGTTACTATTTTTTTTACAAGATAATATATAATATAGCTATATATATTATTATTTATCCCCTCAAGCATTTGATTTACTAGAAGCGACATTATCTACATTTATACTCCATGACGCTTGATGGTAACAATTACCGATGCGCGCAATGTAAATATATTAGAAAGTAATGGCAATATTATCAGAAAAGGACAGCGAAAACGGATATGACGCTCTTTTTCGACTTTTGCCTTTTACTCCATACCACTCAGTACCCATACCCGCGCCTAAAGATGTTTACACATTAAAGTTCAAGCCCAAGAACTCTAACCTGGGTTGTTATTTTCAATTTTAATAGTCGTCTCTTAATACATTTATGTTAAATGTTCTCATAATATGTCTTATCTAAACGCATTCTAGTCAATGTCATTTAAATTAATTTCTATTTATTGTTTTTTTCTTTATTTACTCCGTTTTTTTCCCGACTGTTTCCAATTCATTGTAATTAACTTCGTGCTTGATAATTTCGCTTGTTTCTCTGTGAAGTGTTTTTTGAATCTTATCAAAAAATTCTTGTTTTGTCCCAATACACATCTTCTTGCTTCATAAAGAATTTTGTACCAAGAATTTAAGTTCTTGAATTTTCAAATTTTGATCTAGTTTTACAAAATTGTTATTAAATATGAACTGTAAATAAAAACTCGAATATAATAACAGTATGATCATGTGACAATATGTTTATGGTTACAAAATTAAAATACATAGTATAATTTGTTCCAAGTACTCAGTCAGATGGTGTGCTCACGAGTCACATGTATGAAACTATATTTTTGTCACTAAAAAAGTGTAATAATTGAAGAATTTTCAAAAACGCACTACCTCTGCTACGCCTTGGAAATTCTTAAATTATTTATAAAAGTCAATTGATACGAATTACATAAAATTTTGCCTATATATCTTATTTCAATTTGCTTATAGTCAGAGCTGAAAGAGTAAATAGTTTGTAATAAAAACGCATAATTTTTTTCATGTTTTTGAGTACATTTAAATGTTGACTTTATTAATGAAAAACACGAAAAAACCAATATCTAGGACACATAATATCACATTTGTCTCTTCCGAAAAGAATTTCTATATGAAATTCATGTAAAATGCATAAATTATTAAAAATGTATAGATGTATAGAAGTAGCTAAGGAAAAGAATGTAGCGAAAAATTTGTAAATCGTTTGTTTAGGAAACAACTCAACTCTGTATTCAATCAAATTGAAAAAAAATAAATAAATAAATACATATGAACAACACAAGCAGTTTTTTAAACAAAAAATTGGAAAAAAAGACAATTTATCATGAATAAGTTATTATTGTTATCATATCAAATTATTCTTTTAAATAAAAAAAAAACTTTCAGAAATATTGGTTATACGTTTGAAAATATTTATTGATTCAGAGAATCATGAAAGTCATATGAAATTTGTCTGAAATACTATTATAATTTAAATTATGTAACAGAAATTTAGAATAGTCACACATAAAATAAATAATACTATTTGTTTCACATTTTTTTTTTTATCAATATAATCTAAGTTTTTTGATTTTGATGAAAAAAATTTCCAGGATGGCGGAGGTGAATGCTGAAAAATAAGCTTGGGTATTTACATTGCGAAGAAAAAATTTCTGTATTCACTCTGTAGATTTATACCATCAAGTTCTACATTCATAATACTATGATTATATTGAATTTAAATGATTTTTTTGTAAAATGATTTTCTATATTAAAGAACTAGAATTCTACATCTTCTACAACTAGTAAGCTCGATTGATTGTGAAACAATACAGATCTTGTTTGCTTGGTAAAAGAGTATATCCACTGATTCCCTTAGCTCATTGTCATCTGATGCTTGAGATTTTCAATTTGTAATTCAAGTTATATTTGTAGTTTTCATATTACTCGAATTTTTTGATTTCATCAACAAATAAATAAATAAAATTTCTTAATTTTTTTCAAATATTTCTAATTATTCAATGAATAAATAATTAGAAAAATGTTATAAAAAAATAACAATCTGTTCATAGTATCGAGTCTTGTTTTTCGCCGATGCGTCGTTTTTTTGATTCTCGAAAAAAAAAAGTAAGGATACTCTGATTCCAATACTTTTCTCAGGATCCGGAGATCACCATTTTCGACGAGCATGTGGCTCTGATTTAACAACACAATCACCAATAAAACATGAAGCATTCAGACTAATAAATATATATTCTTTATTTTGGTAAGTTAAGAATCAGTTGAAAATCATATTATTTTCCTTAGCTAAAAACTCTTTTTTATTTTAACGATAATTGTCTATTTATTTAAAAAAAATGTATTTATTTTTCTACAATCCTTAAAGTAAGTAAATAATTGGCTAGTTCTTTAAAATTGGCCTGTCTTAATATCGAAGGTCTCTCGATGATAAGTTCACGCCGTAATTACTATGTTGCACATGAAAATGAGATTCTTGAAAAATAAACAGTAATATATATTTCAATTATTGAAAAAAAATCGTACCTTTTTCTGATGTCTAAAATTTTTTATTATTCATTCAAAATTTCAAAAAAGTATGTTTTCACATCTGTTGATAAGACTAATTTTTATTGTTGAATTATTATTTATTATCAAGGCCAGGAAATTTGCTGAAGTTTTTAAATTTATTTAGTGTCCATGGCAACCTAGAGAATAGTATAAACTAATACAATAAACATTTTAAATCTATGGGAGGGATTACTAGGTTTTGTTAAAGCTAGCAAAAAAAAGTAAATTAAGTAAAACAACAAAAAAATTTTTTTTAAATCCCGTGTTAAAAAAAAAATATGAAAAAAATTACTTAATCAAGTGAAATCATCAACACTTTTTTAATTACTTTTTTCAACATGGAATTTTTTTCGTTGAATTCAATTTATTTTCTTACCGCTAATTCCAACGAAACCTACAAGTCCTTCCCTGAACTTTTAAATGCTTAATGTTTTTGTTTATGATTTTCTCTAGGTTTCCATCCAATAAGTCCGGCAAATTTCCTGGCCTTGTTTATAATTAATGAATGAATAACCGAATACATAGAAGAAAATAATTTTATTTCGAATATTTCAGATGGGACGACCTGCCAAAGTTACTGATAAAGAAACTAATGAAGTTATTAAAAATACATTCATTTTTTTAAAGAAAACAATTTTTCTGAAAGTGGAAATGATATTTGAAAAGAAATGAGAGCAGAACTGATGGAGACTAAAAACCTCATACAGTCGTAACTTGGAACTTGACGGATTACCAATATAATCAAAAAACAAATTCAAGATTCTCTGAATAAATCAAGTTGTGACAAATCATGTAATTTGTTAATAATTCGTTATGTCTTGTAGCTGAGTATGAAAACGAAATTTAAGTCGAATTTGACTAGTATCTTTCTGAGAATGAACAGGGACAAATAATACTCGCTAGTAATGCCACTATAAGTCAAGAAAGGCGTTTCAGACCGAGAGCTTAGATGAATATCATAGCTAATGCAATCTGGACGAGATTTTTATTTTATTTTATTGAATCTAGGGTGCAGTCGACAATGCACCCGCATGAGCAATTAGACTTTTCGTCTGTTTTACTGTCCCCTACATTTATTGAAGCTGCCATAATACCCGATCTGTCCGCGAACATCGCGATCGTGCACATAGAAAGCTTCATAATTTCTTCTGGTTCAAAAAAGTGTTTACCGAAGCATCGAAATCTTAGCTCAGCCAGCCCTATACAATAACATTATATATGACTTGCTGTCTCCTCCATTCTCTCATCACATTTGCGACATGTATCGTCTTGTACTAGCCCTTTTTTTTCAGATGTCCATTGAGCTTGCAGTGTCCCGTTACGAGACTCACTACTAGACTCAATTGAGTGCTAGTCAATTCAGTAGCTGTTGTGCTACCTTCCCGTCAGGTTCACCTAGAAAGCAGTGAGTCTGCCTCACTTTGGGCTCTTTTCTCCATAATCTTTTGTGTTCCCTGCATTGATAAGCACAAATCTCTGATTTAACAAAAAAATCTGCGATATCTACAATCAGACCCGGCCCATAGAGTTCCTTTGCTGAACCTCCACGAGCCAGTTCGTCAGCTGTCTCATTTCTTAGTATACCGGAGTTCCCTGGTACCCATAGTAAAGTGACCTTGTTAACCAGTGCCAGTTTTCCCAACTTCTCCCGACATATCCTTACCGATTTATCTACTGGTGCATCCACCGCTATTAGCTATTAGCTGCTTGACTATCGGAACAGATACAAATCCTCTTATTCCTATAGCCATGCTCCAGATTATTCTGTGCACAACTTAGCAGCGCAAGCACTTCTGCCTGAAAGACCGTGCAGATTTCCCCAATACAAAGTTAGTCGATCCTTGGAGCCAGATTCCTGCCCTCGTACCTTCTTTGGTCTTCGATCCGTCTGTGTAGCAGATCAGATTAAATCCCGAGATATCTGGACGAGATATGCATTAAAATGTGAATTCGTTTCTAATATTCATTTTTAAATCATCAACAATCAGATAATGACAATTTTAGTTCAGTATTTAAAGCTCACTGCATATTTCACAAGTGTGATAATAAAATTATTAGTATTGAGAATTAAAAACCGGCTGATTGTATTCTTATTATATCTTATTAATTAAATGATACTCAGAATATATCAGTGAACTGACCCCACTCCGACACGTCCGCACTAGAGAGCCGCATCAGGTGTGCGCGCAGACGGCGAGAAGCAGGAGAAACGGTCAGTGGGGCGGGATCAGTTTACCTAGCGGAAGTTTGACAATATCGTCAGTCGTTGGCCGGCTCTCGAATTGGCCAGGGCTCTTGCCTCCATTGAAGCTAGCTGGCAGACCTAGTACTGCTGCACGCCCCCGTAAGCGATCACCATGTCGTTGCTTTGTTGCATAGGTAAGACGTGGTAAAAGCTCTATCTCTCTCGCACTAGTGAGGATGCCCTATGCCAGGGTAACCTATACACTAGGTGCTGAATGAGTAGCCGTTTCTTGAGTAAGGCCTTGCGAGGCAAAAATCTTCCGACCTCATTCGATTGGTGGTAAGCGAGTTAGTTAACCTAAAGTTAAGGATGTTCTTAGGGATGATGTCTAGCCCGTGAAGGACATCATCACGCTCCCGTGTCTTATACAACATACAAAAGTATGACGTATGACAAGCTCTCGTTGTTACCGACAGTTACTTGGCAGACTACGCCCCTCTACCATTTCGTACTAAGTTAGGCCGCTTCCAAATGATCGGACGGCCCGGAATTCAGGCCCAAGGTACCCCGTGGTGAGGGTCATGGATTAATACAGATTATTGCGTTTTGTTATTTTCGTAATAGCTTTTTTAATTTGACTAGTTTCACCAATATAGAATTAACACTTAGTTTATTTTTGTGGACATAAAAAAAAAACTCACTTTATTTCTCTGGACTTAGAAAAAACTTTTTATTTCTCTTCACATTTTGGCAAGGTGATTTTTTATTACCCATGCAAGGTTGGTAGATCTTGCTAAGGTATATATAAATAACTAAGAATATAATTGCCGGTAATTTTTCATTACCCATGCATGGTTGGTAGATCCTGCTAAGGTATATAACTTTTTTTCTCAGTCCATAAAAATATGTTTCGTTCAGTTTTTAAGTCCAGCAAAAAAATTTCATTTTATCTCGGTAAAACTACCCATAGTAATAGAGCTACAGAAAGCCTTGGGCCTGAATTCCGTGTTTCCCGAATCGTCATTTACCGATCGTTGTTCTCGTTTTATTCCCCCGGTTGTTAATTGTCGATAGCACCAGCTTGCTCCCGCCTGGAAGTAAGAGAGGAGGTTAGCGAAAAGTGCTCGTTGTTACCATTGGCCAGTTTTCTCGCCGGTAATGGTCAGAAAGTTTGTTACAATATACAGGATATATCAAAAAAATGAAAATATTTAATAAAAAATATGTATCTAAATTAGAAATATATATATTTTTTATATATTATTTCCGTGAAGGACGAATCGCGCATCTATTTTGCTACAAGTTTTTTTGACGCTTGATGGGGCCGAATGCTCAAAGAAGCATGTAAGTGAGAAAACTCACCAGTGAGAGAGCTCTCTTGTAAAGCTCTAAGTGTTTGCCATCAAACTTCGCCAGGCAAGCAATAGTCAATTAGTTTTACTCCAAAATTATTTCTTGAGTTAAAAAAAAATAAAAACAGGCGTGATATAAGGAATAAAAAAAAAATTAGTTTTTGAATATTAATGATTTATTTATTTGAATTTTTTTATGACTGTTGTTTTGTTCACATTAGGAAACAATTTTTGGTTTTTTTTGAATAACGGAGTAAGAAGTGCTTCCAACTGCATAATGCCCATTCAACCATGTCATCTAAAACGTATATTACGAATAGAAAAAAACTAAATATGCTTCTCATCGATTTAAATTTTGCTGTTTTATATTTATTTCAATTTAATTTTTTTTCAAATGATAGTTGCATAAACTTCTCCTGAACTTCACTCAAGCTAGCTGTTTGAAATCCAGTTTTCTTCAGTTGTTCAGAGAATAGTTTTTGTGTCCGATTTTGTTCCATCTCAAGTCTATCATGTAAACTTTCGACGTTATTAATAAATCCTACTCGACTATCTTGTTTCTGAGATAGAATGAAGTTTTTTCTCTGATCTCCATTACTAAGATCTTCCAGAATATTACAATGAGATATATCAAAGAAATTATTCATATTTGAGACGAAGGATTTTTCTTTGTCTAGATTAAACAACTGTCCTTTGTTTTTTAGAAAAACCGTTATATTCACTATGCATTTATACCGTTTTATCTATGCAATTTTAATCATGTCGAATAGGAAGACGAGTTTTAGCCTAGCATATTGTTATTTCTTCAGAAATAAACCAAGCACTATCACGAATAGTTTTTTTTTATTTTCACTTTTTCAATATTATACATTAATACCTACAACACTTGACGATTTGATAGCAATTTTTTTCAATAATTTTGTTGTTAAATATCACTAATCAAAAAGTATTTCCTCCTCACGTCAATATTAGTCGTAGTTTATTCAACAAAAGCAAGGTAAAGATAAAAAATTAAAAAAATAATGAAATTTGTTAAACGCGTTGTAAACCTGTCAGACTCTTAACAACAGCTAATTATTGACCATATACCTTCAAGACGTCTGATATTAGAGTGTCTTGATTTCATCAATGTTTTAAAAGCTTAATGGTTTTTAAGGTCTTATCCTTAGATATGTTGAATACGTATTATACTGTATTAAACGAATCATACGGTGTCAATTTGTGTATGAAACTAATGTATAGTACATAAAAATCATATAAACACTACGGCGAAAGAACGTTAGTCATAAAAAAATTTCAAATAAATAAATAATTATTATTCCAAAAATAAATTTTTTTTCCATTCTCATTCCAAGACTATTTTTATTATGGACTATTCTATTTTCATAGTACATTAAGGCAAGAATGCGAACTGTACAATTGGATTAAATAAAGTTTAACATCACATGATGTAATATTTAAAGTAAGATTTCATTATGGATAATAAATAATTTATCTCGATTATTACAAAGGCTAAATACTTTTGATTGTCTGTAGCAAAAGGTTGTATACCTTTTGCTCAATTAATTAAATGATATGTTATATGAAATGATATGACTTGTTTCAGTGATGTAATTCGTTCACCGCTTGAAACGAAAAGGCCGGTTGCAGGCCAAGCATTCTGCTTGGTGAAGAAGAAGCACGATAATATTCAACAATACTCGAATTTCGTCGAATAACGAAGAGTAGAGGAAATTCTCGATGACCAACGAGCAGATCCATGACAATACAATCTAAAATATATAAAGAAAGAGTGCCGTCTACTGCTGCTTCCCTGATGCGACTGTAACTCGCGTGAATATTCCGCCTCCCCCTACTTGACAAATCAATTGCCAACATATGTAATAATTCATTTAATGTACCACCTATTTATATATTTATTCAAAAATGGTGTTAACTTTATCAAATGACTGGATCCTGATAATTGTTTTACCTCTTCATGGGAATATAAAAGTTGATTATATTATACTAAACCCAACAATGCATCTTAACGTTCTTCAAACGTGATTGAACAAAAATTATTTATTAAAAATCTTTGTGAAAAACGTTGATAAACTCTTCTCAACAATGCTGCAGCTCTAACAGCTTTAACTAATAAAGAAAAGTTAACTATACTTCGATCATTGTTGATATCACATTACAAAACAATATCTCTTTTTCAACCTCAGTGATATCTATATTTTGTTTTTCCAATAACGGTCATGTTGTTTGATTCTCCATAATTCGAGCTGGACCCTCCCATCCCAAAATGTTTGTTTACGATTCAAGTGATGAAACACCACGTGACACAATATCAGCTGGATTATCTTCACCTGGTCCATAACGCCAAGTTGCATCTAGTAACTTATTTTGTATGGATACTACCTGATTGTGAACAAAAGTATTCCAACAATTAACATCACCATTGACCCAATAATAAATAATAAAAAAAATGTCTATATGTGTCTTTGCAGACTGACACTCAAACTTTGTGATATGTCTTTGACCAATTTGACTAACAGTACTGTTGCTTACTACTCTAATCTTGGTTTTGAAACTTCAATTTTATTTTATAAGAGTTGTTGAATTCAGATTTGATAGGTGCAAGCTTCGATTTTGATGCTATTATATTACTGTTAGAATAACCGAGAAATCAATAACTACTACGTACCCTGCAGCACCAATTGCTGCATCGAAAGCATCACCAAGTCTATGAGTCTTGATATTTTTCACTGTCGGGGCGAGATTGGACCACGTTCGAATTTTAATCTTAAATATATGACGCAGTTGGGCTCTCAATGAGCCCAACAAATTTTCAGGTATTGGCTCATCCAAACCATATTTATTCTTCTACAGAGTTTGCATGAACAACTTGCTTTTGACTATGATTGGTGTTACGTATTCGCATGCGCGATTACGTTTCTTTTAATTTTTAATTATTAATTTCAATTTTGAACTTTACCGGATGTAACGCGAGATTCAAATTTAATTATTTTTATTAATAATTATATTATTTTTATTTTTTATCTTTCATTCAATTTTGCTGATTTATCTTCAATATTTCAAAAGACGTTGAAAGGAAATATTTTACATCCGTTAGGGTCAAGAAAAATAATTTTATAAAATTTTTATAATGCTGTCTATCATGGAAACAATAACTAGCCATTGGCTAATTATTAGTCCCACTCATAAATTTTCGAAAATAAGAAAATAAGAAAGGATAACTTTAAAGAAAGAATTTACTCTCGCATTATACTTAAAACTGTCAACATCTATTAACTTAATTAAATACCTTATTAGATTTTAAAAGAAATATTTCAGTAAAAATTTATTTGTGTTACAACCCTATCACTGACTTTTATTATTTGGGGTGTTTCTTCATATATTTAATTCGTTGTGTCTTGTATTCGATCCATTGACTCCATCAACAGTGGCTATCCAGACTGACGCGCCTTCAAAACAATTGGATTTTTATACTACAAGGTACATTTATTATCTACAACCTAAATCACATTCCCTTCTAACCCGCTAGCCTGTAGGTAATAGCAAAATAAGAGGATTAAAAATAGTTAAATGTCAAGGTGTTGTTTTTTAAAAAAAACGCATGCGCGATCTCGTTACATTTTAATTTTGTTTTAATAAATGTCAAGGTGTTGTTTTTTTATCAATATCAGTTCCAGAATTAGTTTACATATATTCTTAAATTTATTATTCAATTATTTTATCAATTTTAATTTATTTATAAATATTATCTGGGATAAAATTTTAAATATTCAATAAAAATAGCATCCTGGCACGTAACGTTGGTGATATCCAAATAAGTGAATTGTCACGTGTTCGCATGCGCGATCTCGTTACATTTTAATTTTTATGTATTAGTTTTAATTTTTGAGTTTACCAGATGTAACGCAAGATTTTACTTTAGTTATTTTTATTCAAAAATTATATTATTTTATTTAACATTTTTACTTCAATTAAATTTTAGTGATGTTGTTATGTCCGATATTACCCGGTTTTAATCAATTAAAAGTGTTATTTGACCCTAATCGGTTAAGATTACTAGGTCAGGTCCTCGGCGCGAAGTAATGAGACTTAAGGCAAGAGAGTATTGAAATAAAAATAGGTAGATGGAGTTTTGATTTTTATATATGTAATATGTTTATTTGCTGTGGATGTGTCGAGATTGTTACAGTATTTCTTTACAATTATATGGCTTAAAATTACTTACATTGATTGAGTGCGCTGATACAATAGTTTTGTTTTAATAGATGAATGAATGTTGAATAGATGATTGAATGGAGTAAAATTGGCTGGTTGATGAATAATTATATTGCTCGTGATATCTTCTGTTGTCGATTATTAATTAACACGCATCAACTGATCAACAAAAGAATTTACCGGAAAAGAGAGTTGCACTTCTACTGTAAGTTAACTTATTCTTACCAAACTGATAAAAATACTTTTATCATTACAATTGATCTAAGAATTTCGGTGATCAAAATTATAATAATTATTCTAAGTTCTTGAATTAATTGTAGCGTAGATGTGAGGTTGGTCCCGTCCAAACGATAACTAACTTTTCGTTAATTTTTCCGGGGTTTATAAGGGATTTTTGAGGATGAGGATAGCGTGGGACCGGGTGTATCGGTCCCTTGATGTCAGTGGGGTTTTTGGGTCAAAGTCGTAAAATTCGTATTTTATTAGTTTCATGTGTTCTTATCTTATTTATAATTTCCTAAGTTTGAGAATTTTTAGTTTCGGGTTACCTTTTTTTTATGACTGTCGATGCATTTTGAAAGTTAAATTTCTGTGAATGTTTTCTTTTCTCATAGTTTTATAAATTTTACGACTTTCGGATGTGTGTTTTTCTATTTGGGTTCTTAGATAATTTTTTTATGATCGTCTGGCGTCGTAGAGTGCATTTGATGTTTGATCACATTTTATTGCTTTTTTTTATTTCGGTTTTCTTTCTATGTTGATTTGTTCAGTTAGCTTGTGTCTGTTTAATTTTATCTTCTATTCTTATCTCTATCGTGTATTATTATTTTACTTATTCTTACGTACTTCTACGGATGTAACACCCCCACCCTTAAGAATCGAGTTGGGGAGTGTAATGAACACATCGAGATTTGGGAATCTCGTGTCGTCGTTTTACTTATACCTAATCTTAAATTCTAAGTGAGAGTCAATTAAAAGGAGTTAAAATTCCTCACTTGATTATCATGGATCTGGTGGAATTTCTCCTCTTTTCTTTTTTTTTTTTTTTTTGTTTGAGGGTTTAACTCGTTTTATTTGTTCTCTCTAAATTATATTATATATTTTTTTTTTTTTTTTGAATGATTTTGCTGTCTTATTATTATACTTATTCTATTTTTTAGTTTCTATGTTGTTTCTTCGTCTGTTGTTATGTTTCTTGTTCTCTTTCTTGTTCCGCTGTCTGGTTATATCTCGTTCAACGCTCTTCTTGCTGCTTCTCGTTTGGCTTGAGCTTTTTTTTTGCCTTTTCCTATATATGTCTCCTCTCTATTGTCTGTTTTGAACTCTACTGTCATGACGAATGTCGGGTCGTGGTCCGGTCCGAAACTCGGTCCTTCTCTGTATTTTGGTTGTTCTCTTATTTTTATTAGGTATTCCTGTAACTCTGATATTGGGTTCTTTGTTGCATATCTTTCGTGCTCTGGGCTCCGTCTGTCTTTACTAAAATCACGACTGTTTTTGAGACTTCTAGGATAGTCTTCCATGCAGACTTCCATTGAATCATTTAAATAGTCTATTGAGGTGAGTGAACTTGTTGAGCCTAGAGGTGAAAAGCTGAATTCTGGACTTTTTGGGACGAAGATTGGACTACTTGGTCTTGGAGATTCTGCTTCTGATTCTGATCTGAGATATCGGTTTCCTTTGTTTGTTGATTTTGGAGATTCTACTTGGTTGTCTACGTCTGACGGTGTTGATTGAGCTGTTGCTTGTGCCGTGAGTTGTTGTTCGATTCGCTCTTCGATTGCTTTCTTCATTCTTTTTATCATTTCCTCTATGACATCGCTTTCCACTATCGAGACTGAACAGCTTGTTAGTTTTATGTCTTTGATTTCGATGCTTGTCCTCGTTGTTTCGTTTCCTCTTATCTCAAAGTTTTGAATTAGTGTTGCCTCGTAGGTGCATTTACTTTCTGTGCGTGTTTTCTTGGTTGCTCCTTCCATCTATGTTAGTAAAAAATAAAAATGGAGGGAAAATGAGAATGTTTTCATTAGTCATGGAGGGAGGTTGTTGTATGAGGGGTCGTTAGTTTTTGTGTTTTGTGTGAATGTTCTTTTTTTTTTTTTTTTTTTTTTTTTTTTTTTAGTTGTGAGGATTTGTTGGGTGTGTGTGTGTGGTATATGTATTTTTTTTTTTTTTTATTCTAAATAAAAGTTGTCTGGTTTCCGTGATGGGTTTCGTGGTTCATGTTGTGGTTATGTATGAAGTCTGGGTGTGGAGGTACTGTCGGGTATAATTGTTGTAATTCTGTCTGTGTTTCTTCTTCTCCGTCTTCTATCTCTTTGTTCTTTTCTTCTGCCCTTCTGTGGTGTTCTCTTCTTTCGTGGATTAGCATTGTTGCCATGCTGTCCCATACTGCCGCTATCATGTGTATAGACCAGCCGTATATCTTTTGTAATGCGTATCCATGTAGTATTGTGTCGGCTATCATCTTAATTATCTGTAGAATTGCAAATATTCCGATTATGCCTGCACTTATGTTTCCGAACCATGTGAATTGGGACCATCTTCTGATCCAGAAGCTTTCGATAAGTGTGTTCAGTTCTTCTTCCCCGAAGATGTTCATAAATGTTCTTTCGTTGTTGACTGTTGATCTCTCTGCTGCTTTTGCTGCTAGGTCGTCTAGGATGACTGCTTTTTCTATTGGGAACATCATTCTTTCTTTCATTTTGTTGAGGTCGTCTTTGGTGTAGATTCCTGTCTCTGCTAAGTCGTGTGGTCCTACGTAGGTCCATGTTTCTTTTGCCATTGGTTTCAGGTTTTGTGGTTCGTATGTTTCAACTGGTTTTGGTGTCATTTTGTACCAGTTGTTGTTGTAATAAAACATTTGTGGTAGTGGTGAGTTGCATGGGATTTTCTCTGCTTCTTTTACCAATATGTGTGTTCTTGGGGTGATGAAGTATGAAGAGTTGCTTTTCCATACTGGGAGTGCGCTGTAGCATTCGTCTGTTTGTCTGAAATTCGTGTTTACTGGCATGCATTTCATGATGTGTATTACTTCTCCTGCTGTGATTGCCATGTAACCTGGGTTGCCCATGTGTCTGTAGGCGAATTCGTCTGGCATTGTTGTTGCTAATGCTAATCTGTTTTCTGGTACTTGTTTTTCCATTCTGCATCTATGCATCATGAAATCTTTGTACATGTTTTCCATGTTTTTCCTTATATGTTTTTCTAGGTATACGAATTTTTTGTTCATATATATGAATGGATCGAAGTTTTCTTCTGTCATCCTGGCTCGGTCGAATTGGAGGTTGAATGTGACATATATTTTCGTATGCTCTGTCCGGTGTATGTCAAGTCCGCAAAATTGTCTTGTCAGTCTTTCGGCTAGCGTTATTGTTGTTGTCTCTGTAACTATTGTGAATATTCTGCTATCTTCTGTCGTTATTACGTCTATATCTCCTACCCATAATCTTGCGAATTTGTTGAAATCGCAGCCGTCGATGTCGCTTGGGAAGTTCCTCCAGAAACTGTGTCCATACATAAAGTCTATGCAATTTTCCTCTGATAGGACGCATGCCGTTCCGGAGTTCATAAATATTTTATTATCGTTGTAATTCGTTCTTCCCCATTGTGATGTTAGTAGGATTTTTACTGCTATTTGGACGACTACGCTTTCGTATGATGCGTACGCGTCGCTTATTGAGCTCCGGTGCAGTCTCCATCTGTATTCAGTGATCCTGCAGCTGTTCCTCTTCTAAAATTTGTAGTATTCATTTGTAGGTCGTCAAATGCCAACCCTAATATATTTATTCCTCTTTTTGTGTGTGCTTCGTGACATGTTGTTTCGCCTATGTCTAGTATAAATTCGGCTAGGCCGCCTGGCATAGCTGAGATATAGTCTGTCATCTTTCCGCAGTTGTAAGCTGTTCTGAGTACTTCTACTTTGCAGTGTTTAACTTCTAGTACTCCGTACTCTACTGACTGTAGCAATACTCCTTTTGTCCTTTCTATCTTTTCTTTTGTTATTGGTGGGGCGCAGTCTTCTACGCCTATAGTCGAAATTGTTGTGGTATTGAGTGTTGTCAGTCCACAGTCGTAACCTATGATTGCTTCCGTCGATTTCCATAGGCTTAGTATGAGTTGTACTTGTAGTATCATCTGTAATTTTCTGTTTTAGTCTCTTAACCTAATACATTTATGTGTCTTGTGATTGTTGTATGTTTTGAGTTTAGTCGTTCTTGTTATTCGTCTGTCTTTTTGTCTTCTGGTTTTATTTTTGATTTCTTTAGTCTGTTTAGGTGTACTTCTCTGAGTTTATTTTTTATTTTTATTGTTACTCCTCCTCTGTCTAACACGTCTAGTACTTCGAAAGGACCTGAATAGTGATCTTCTAATTTTCCGGGTTTTGGGCCGTTTTTCAAAAATACATAATCTCCTATTTTGTGAGGTCTAGGTTGTGCGTCTCTGTCGTAATATTCTTTCGATTTTTCTTTTGCTTTAATTAAGTTATCGTAAGCTATTTTCTGAGTTTTTACTACTTGTGTTACTAATTCTTCTAAGAAGTTGTATGTAGGTAGGTCTTCGCTTTTCTGTAAAGGTTTGCTTGAAGGTAGTCTCGCTATTTGTCCGTATACGAGTTCGTGAGGTGTGAATTTAGTTGCTTCGTGTACTGAGGTGTTGTAATTTAATATTGCTAGGTTAACCCATTTATTCCATTCTTGTTCTTGATCTACGTATTGTTTTAGGAATTCTCCTAGCACGTGATGTGATCTTTCTAGAGAACCGTTAGACTGTGGGTGGTATGCTGTTGTCTTTACTTTTTTGATCCTAAATCTTCTCGCGACACATTTCATTAAGTCGCTGTTAAAGTTTGTGCCTTGATCTGTTAATACTATTTTAGGTGAACCGTGTTTGCAAACGAGGTTTGAAATGAGCTTCTGCTACTGTAGTTGCGAGTGCGTTTTTTAATGGTACTGCTAGGCAGTATTTCGTTAGTAAATCTTGCATAGTTAATATGTATTCGTTACCTGATTTTGTTATTGGTAATGGGCCTACTATGTCCATTGCTACTTTATCGAAGGCTCTACTCGGTGTGTCTGTAATTACTAGTGGATTTTTGTGTTTGACTCTATCTACTTTTTTTAGTTGGCAAACTATACATTGTTGTATTCTACGTGTTATATCTTCTTTTAAATTTTCCCAATAATATTCGTTTTTGATTCTATTATAAGTTTTTGATATACCTTTATGACCGCCTATCGGTGATGTGTGTAGTTCTGTAAAAATTCCATGCCGTTTATCTGATTCTACATATTTTAATTCGTTGTTGCAAATTATTATTTTAACTTTTTTGTTTTCGAATTTGGATTTTATTAGGTTTAATATTTCTCACCAGTCTATATTACATATTTTATTCGATTTTGAGATAGTTATATAGTCTATGTTCTCGTCTTGCGTATACATTTGTAGTTCATAGAGAGCTTTTTCTAGATTTATATTTGTAGTGACTATGGATTCACCGTTTGTATTACCTATGACAATGGGAAAATAATGTTTTTTTGCTTTTTTAATGTGTGTACATTGTCCTAATATAAACGATTCGGGTAATACTAGTCGGTTAGTTGATTTTAGGATCTCAGATCCCGTATCGCGAGGTTTTCCTTAGCTACCTCTTAGCTACTGTCTGTTAGAAAGTAGACAAATTTGTCTTTTTGAAATTTAAATAGTTTTTTAGTGTTTTTATTGTTTGACTGTGTGTTTGTGTTTGTTTTGTGCTCTGTTATTGTTTTTTCCTCATTTTTGTTTTCGTCGGCTTCTTCTTCGGACTCGTTCTCACTGCTCTCTGTCAAATTTTCTTATATTTCGTCTGTTTTGTCTTTGTGTTTGTCTTTTGTCGTCTTTTTTGGTCTGCCTCTTTTTTTCTTGGCGGTGATGCTCGACTCGTTGTATCTTTCTTTTCTTGGTCTACCTCTTTTCCTTCTGATTTCTGTTTCTTTTTTGTTTGTTATTGTTTGATTCTCATTCGTCTTTTGCTCTTTCTTTGGCCTACCTCTTTTTCTTATTACTCGTTCGATTGTCTCTTCATCTGGTTCTTCTTCTTCTAGTATTTTTGCGAAGTCTTTTAAGTCGTCTGGTATTTCGTTTTCGTCTTTTTCTTTTGAAGCTTGTTGTCTTGTTGTGACGTTTATTTGTTCGGTTATTGGATTTCTGGATAATGCATCTGCGTTTAGATTTAATTTACCTGGTTTGTATCTTACTTCATAATCGTATTCTGCTAGTCCGAGTCTCCATTTTAGGACTCGATTTTTAGTGTCTTTTGCTGATTTGAACCATACTAGTGGTTGATGGTCTGTGATGACCGTGAATTTGTACCCATATATGTATGGTCTGAAATATTTAACTGCTGCCACTATTGCTAGTGCTTCTTTTTCATAGGTGTCGTACCTAGTTTCTGCGTCATTTAAAACTCTGGAAAAGTATGCTATTGGTTTGTCTTTTCCGATAGTTCCTTGTGATAGAACTGCGCCTATATCATAGCCTGAGGCATCGGTTGTTATTAGGAAAGGTTCGTCGAAGTTTGGATATTGTAGTATTGGTGAATTGCATAGAGCGTTCTGTAAGGTTTTAAAAGCTATATCTGTTTTCGTATCCCATTTAAATTCTATTTCGTCTTTCAGTAAATTGGTTAGTGGTTTTGCTACTTTTGCGTAATTTGGTATAAACCTTCTGTAGTAACCTGTGAGACCTAGGAATTGTCTTATTCCTTTCCTGTCTTTAGGCCTTGGGAAGCATTTGACTGCTTCTATTTTTTTGGGGTCTGTTTTGAGACCTTCTTTTGAAACTATGTGTCCTAAAAATGCTACTTCTCTCTTTAAGAAAACACATTTGTCTGGTTGTATTTTTAAATTAGCTTCGTTTAATCTATTCATTAGTTTTTCTATTTCTTTCATCGTGTTCTTCTAAGCTTTTTGCTGGTACTATAATATCGTCTAAATATACGAACATTCTGTTACCTTTTAGACCTGTTAATAGGGTACTTAACAGTCTCATAAATGTGGAACCGCTTGATTTTAGTCCCATAGGCATTCTTATATATTCGTAATGACCATTTGGTGTTGAGAAGGCTGTCTTTTCTGCATCTCTTGAATCCATTTTTATCTGATGGTACCCTGATGCTAAATCGATTGTCGTGAAATATTTTGCACCACCTAATTGGTCTAGAATATCCGTAATATTTGGTAGCGGGATTGCGTCGTCGACTGTTTTATCGTTTAATTTTCTGAAGTCTATTACCATGCGCCATTTTTCTTCTGTGTCGCCTGGTTTGCTTTTCTTTTTCACCAGCCATGTTGGGCTATTGTATGGTGATTTTGAATGTCTGATTATACCTGTCTTCAGACCTTTTGAAACATGTTCTTCGATCACTCCTTGTAATTTATGTGGAGGTCGATATTGTTTTACATTTATTGGTACTTCGTCTTTTGTAATAATTCTGTGCTGTACTAAATTCGTTGCACTTAATTCTTCTTCTGGTAATTGAAATTGCATTGCGTATTTTTGTACTAACTTTGTCACGTGATCTATTTCTTCTTGATTCATATCTTTGAAGTCCATTTTCCATAATATACTCAATTCTTTCTTTGTAATTTTTGTATTTGTTTGTTTGGTTTGTGTTTTCTTCTGTTGAGTCATTTGTCTTACTCTCTTTTATATATTTTTCTCATACTTGCTATGAGGTTTACCAATTTCTCTTTTGTTTCTGTCCCTTTCGTTAGAGTAATTTTTCTGTTACTTTCTTTCTTTTTCTTACGTTTTATTAAGGCAACTAGTGGGCCGATTGTGCTTTTGTCTTCTTGTGACTCTTCGAAATCTTCCAGTTGTAGCTCTGGACAGATCATTTCTATTTTCTCTTTTGTGGTATTATATATCTTCATATATGCTTTTCCATTTGTCGCATGTACTAAACAATTACTACCATATACACCATCTCCAAGTTTGAGTGTGTTTATGTATCCATCTTTTTCGTCTTTCTCTGACACAGGTAGATGGACTATTTGTTCGCAATTTGGTTCAATGGAATATACTTCTCCGAATGAACAATATTTGTCTCCGACTTTCAAATATTTTTTATCATAATTTATTTCTGCTTTGTTTTCATTAAAGAATTCTGCTCCCAGCAGGCCGTCTTCTATGAGGTCTGTTGAATCTGGGATTACGTGACAAGTTGTGTCAGTATCTAAAATTTTTATTATTGCTGTACCTAACGTAGTGAAAGGTGACCCTGATATACCTTTTATTGTTATCGTATTATTACAATTAATATTGTTACTGTTGACGTGTGATTCTTTTATTAGACAAGGTGAAGCGCCTGTATCTATTAGGAAGGTTGAAGTTATTTTATTCTCTTGTTTTATCACTATAAAAGGTAGTCTATCGTGGGTTTTGTGTCTATTGTGACAACTCGTCGCTCTCTTCTTCTGCGTTCTCTACTGTCGTCATCGCATTTGCTCGTCTCATGTTTCTGTTTTGTTGTTGGTTTTGGCGTTGATATTAGCCCCCTCGATTGTTTCTCGAGGCAGGCCCTTGGCCGTTTCCCTGGGCGTTTTCGTCATCATATTTTTTTCTTCTACACTCATTAATCGTATGTCTTGGAATGTGGCAATATTCGCATTTTTCTATGTTTCTATTTGTTAGATTATTAAAAAAACATCTTTCGGTTGAATGACTTGTTTTCTTACATATTTGGCAATAAAGTACGGTTCTTGTCGCGTTGTTATTATTGTTATTACTATTATTGTTGTTAATGTTATTCGTTGGTCTTGATGTTTGAGTTCTTGTATTTTGGTTTGAGGGGCATACTCTTGATGTAAGACCTTTGCCGTTACATGTGTAGCCAGTAATATCGTTTAGTGTAGGTTTTTGTACGTTATTGTTTTGAGGTGTATTACGGTTTTTCAACCTTCTTAGTTCGTAACAGTCGTTTATGTGGTGGCCTAATTTTAGGCAGTGTGTACATTTTATTTTTGTGTTTGTGAGTGTGTTCGAATTTTTATTTGTATTTCTATTCCTGTTTAATTCAATTGTGTTTACGTTCTGTATTCTTCTTGTTCCGTCATTGCCGATCTCATTTCTTCTTGTTCTTCTAGTTCTATTGCTTTCTGGACAAGTTCTGTGAGTTCTCTTTCTTTTTTTAGTTGACGACTTATTTCTGGTATCGTGCCTATTATAAATGTGTTCTGCAATATGTCATCTACTCTATTTTTCCATAATTGTGGATTCTCGCCTTCAACTGCTTCGTGAGCGTCATTTATCGCTGAGCCGGCGTCTCTTATACGTCTTGCAAATTTTCTTACACTTTCGTTTGGTTGTTGGTACATAAGGCTTAGCTCACCGATTAATTGTGTTTCGTTTTTGTGACTTTTTCGTAATCTTTTTAGAGCATTTATTAAGGTATTCAAATCTGCATAGCCTTCGGTGGGTATCTGTAAGTCGTCTCTCACGTCTCTGCTTAGTTTTGTTCTTACGATTGCTCGTGTGAGTTTGTTTTCCCATGTTACGTTTGGTAGTTCTTCTTTGGCTGTTTATGAAACTCTGTAGACCGCTTTTGCCGTTATATGTATCAATACCGCTGGTTATATCTTGTAAAATTCTTATTTGATCGCCATAGCTAGTTTCTGGTGGAGGTTGTGCCATATTGTTATTCGGGGTTTGTTCTTCTTCGCTGCTACTTGATTCTTCGTCGTCAGTTATTAATAAGTTCTCGTTGATTCTTCTTTCTTGCTGATTAAGTGTAGGGTTGTTCAAGTTCGTCTAAGTTGCTTGTATTTGCGAGAGTTTGATCTACGCTTGCGTAGCCGGATTCGTTTATGCTTGTATATTTGTTAAAAATTTTCTTACGTAAGTCTGTGTCAGGTTCTAGTGCTGGGCCAGTGCTTCGTAGACTATAGGGTGATCTAGAGGGTGGTGTCTGTTTATTAGGTTTATCTGACATTTATCATTATTGAATTGCGTTTTTATTTGGTTGCGAAGGGATTGGTTGTCAAAAGAATTTTGGTTTGGATTGTTTAATTTGTTTGTATAAATTCCAATTCGAATTGTTTAAATAATTTCTTTTGTTTATAAAAATTTTAATTTGAATTGTTTAAATAATTTGTAAAAATTCTAATTTGAATTGTTTAAATAATTTCTTTTGTTTATAAAAATTTTGATTTGAATTGTTTAAATAATTTGTAAAAATTCTAATTTGAATTGTTTAAATAATTTCTAAGAATTCTAATTTGAATTGTTTAAATAATTTCTTTTGTTTATAAAAATTTTAATTTTAATTGTTTAAATAATTTCTTTTGTTTGTCAGAAAGAATGGTGCGTACAATAAAGGAGAATTATTATTATTATTATTATTATTATTATTATTATTATTATTATTAAGAACCAAATGGTTATAAGATTTGGATCGTTGAAAATAATAAATTTGATATTGTGGGAGATGTAATTGCAGATGAGACAAGTGTTGAACAAACTGGGCCACTAATTGATACTGTAAGTTCAGTTGATTTAAATAAGAATAATGTTTTTTGGTCTCGTAAAATAAGCAATGGCACGCTTATAGACGCAGCGACGGGTGGTCCGCAATTACATGAACCTTCACTGCTGAGTGAGATTAATTTAAATGATTATAAAGATAATGATAATATAAATAAAAATCATGAAAATATAAATGTTAATAAAAATTATAAAAATGTTAATGTTAATGATAATAATGATATTGATAAGAATTTAAATAAAATAAATAATAATATGTTTGATAAAAATAATAATAATATAAATGAAAATAGTGTAAGAAAAAGTAAACGTCTTGAAAAATTAAAAAGGGTAAATTATAATGAGAGTGACATGCCAAAATATTTAATTTATGCACAATCAGCAATAAATGTTATACCTGAAAATTATCAGGAAATTATAAACAGAAAAGATGAACAAAAATAGGAAAAAGTGATGAATGAGGAGTTAAATTCTAATGAATAATACATGGTTTTTAGTTGATAAGCCTGAAGATAAAAATATTGTCGATTGTAAATGGGATTTTAATATTTAAAATGATGAGTATAGAAATCCTTATAAATATAAAGCTAGAATAGTTGCTAGGGGTTTTAGCGCCAAAAATATCTAGTAGATTATAATGAGACCTTTGCACCTGTAGCTCGTATAACAAGTTTTAGATTTATTTTAGCTTTTGCAAATCAAAGTAGTTTATTAATACATTATATGGATGTGAAAACAGTATTTTTAAATGGCGAATTAAAAGAAGATATTTATATCAGAGTACCAGAAGGTGTTGTATCAAATGATAATTAAGTTTGTAAATTGGATAGAGCGTTGTCTGGTTTAAAGTAGACAGCAAGATGTTGGTATGAATCATTCAAACAAACTCTTAAAGAAAAAGGTTTTAAAAGTTCCGCCTTTGATCCTTGTATTCATATTTAAGACGGGGGAATATTATGCAAAATATTTATTTAGTTTTGTATGTAGTTCATGAGTAATTGTAACTTCACGGGATGACACAATGGCTAGTTTCAAAAAATATGAATAAATTTGAATAAATTTCAAATTGTTGATTTAAACGGAATTAAATTGTCGTTCCTTGCTGAACTCCTCAGTCAGTCGGATCGTTTCAAACCCAAAATTATTTTATTTTTAACAAACAATTTCAATATGTATTTTTTCGTTTTTTAACAAATAGTTTTTGTTTGTATTTTTTATTTTTTGAAATTTGATTTTAACTTTTTTTAAGCTATAAAATTTTCGACGAATTTAATGACATTTTTAGTTATATTTTCTCAATCTTTTTAAATTCTACATTTTAAGTTTGTTTTCTTTTTATTAGTTTTTTTAAAATTTTTAAATTTTTAAACTATATATTCCCACACATGTTGAACAAATGCATAAATCTTGAAAATAAATAAAATCGTAAATTTAACTAAAATAAATAAAAATACATGATCGTATATTTGACCCACGATCGTAAAATTTTCTAACGTTTTTTTTTTTTTTGTATTTTAACACCCTTTTCTTGAGAATCTCACGAGTCCCATATTTTCATAAAATATCCCATACCCTCTACCAAACATTAACAATTTTCTACCCTCTTTTAAACTAACATTTCAACCAATTAAAACTAATTTTTTAAACTAAATATCCACCCATTTTTTTTAAAACTTAACTTTTTCGAAAAAAACGAAAAAACAGTTGCTCTACAATACTCGTTTATGTAACATCGAATTACTGATGAACATAGTACGGATTGTCAGTATATGTTTACATAATATAAAATTAGTCTGTCTTTAACAACACTTTAGAATTTGTATTATAAACAATACAATTAATTATATTTTAGTACAATAATAAAGTGAATATTGTTAGAATTTAAACCACAGTGTTTGGATTTATTTGAGTGTTATTCCTATTATTTTATCCTACAACATATCATCCCATATCCCTTGATAGCCCTGTATCAAACATAAGGAATTACAACCCCAGTGAAATTATCGTAGTAGATTTGGATACGGGTCTGAGACATTTTTTGGGCCTTCAAACCGCATTCACTAAGTGAAAATTTACCTGCGACTTAAAGTCAAAGCTATTATATCAAATTTAAGAGTTACAATTACTCAATAGTTTAACCAAAATGTCACAATCTGATACTTCATCTCAATCTTAATAAATTAAAAGTCTTCACCGACAAAGAGGTGGAGTAAAAAAGACAATCACTGAATTAACAAAAAAGATAAATTCTATAAAACAAAATTTAACTACAAGTGACATTGATGAATTTGAAACCGTTTTTAAAACTGTCAGAGACCGTTTCAGTCAATTTACTGATATTCAAGATCAATTAGAAAAGCTAGATTATGAAAAAGAAAATCCTGAACGGGATTTAATTGAGGATATAAACCTGTACCAGTAGATATTTGATTGCGAGCGGGTGTTACTATGTCTCCATTTGCACAAGGTCAAGTAGACTTGTCCAAGTCTGATGGCCCTGATTTATTTTTACAAAAAACAAAATTAGGTTGGGTCATTGGAGGTAGTGCACCTACAAAAATGTCATCACAGAAGGTATCTTGTCACCTGATAAATAATATACATTTTGATTTATCTAAGTTTTGGGAAATAGAAGAATATCCAGAAGTATGTCATCTTACAACAGATGAAAAAACATATGAAGAACATTTTGTAAAACATGTTACCACAACCAAGAAAGGTCGATATGTCGTCGCTTTGCCATTTAAACAGCCTGTTGATCAACTTGGAGAGACACGATTCACCGCAATCAAAAGGCTTAATTCAATAGAAAGAAAACTAGAAACTAATGTAGATTTAAAGATACAATTCAACGCTGTACTTCAAGAATATCTAGACTTGGATCATATGTCGGAAGTACCAGATGACCAACTAACAGAAGGTGGCTTTTATTTACCACATTATGCTGTGATAAAAGAAGAAAGTTCAACTATAAAGGTAAGAGTCGTGTTTGATGGCTCAGCAAAAGGTACAAATGGTCATTCGCTTAATGAAATATTACATGTTGGTCCAACTATACAAACAGACATTTTTTCATTATTACTCCGATTTAGATTACATCAGTATGTATTTACTGGTGACATTGAGAAATTGTATAGACAATTTTTAATACGTCTAGAAGATAGAAAATTTCAACGTATTTTATGGAGAAATTCGTCTGACAGTATAAAAACATACGAATTAAATACTGTTATATTTGGTCTTCATCACCATTTTTAGCATCAAGATGTCTGCATCAACTAGATGATGATGAACAAGAAAATTATCCTTTTGCATCAAAAATATTAAAAAGAGATCTACATGTTGATAAAGCAATCTACTCTTGAAAAAGCAATCAAATGAGACGGTTTTCAATAAAATTTAAAAAGTTTTAAGTTATCCTAAGCTTATAGAACCGTAAGAGTAGCAATGATTCTATTAGTTGTAGCATTTGTTTTATTTCAATGCATTCCCCACGCATAAAATTTTAACAATGGATCGACTTATTATTTTTTTATTTAATGTCTATTATTAAAAGTTATGCCTTCTGATTGGTTGAAATTAATTAACTTTAAAAATTAATAACTAATGTTCTAATTATCACAGAATTTTTTTATTATTTTTCCCATAATCAGCGAATTTTTATTTTTCAGTGGACTCCGGTATATCATATACTTTCCAATCACGGTGTAATATTATAAAATTCTACAAATATACAATTACATGGCTTTTGTGATGCCAGTAAAAAAGCATATGGGGCTTGCATATATATCAGGTCCACTGATGATCATAGTAAAATATATACACAACTTTTATGTGCAAAAAGACGTATAGCTCCTTTAAAAACATTGTCAATTCCAAGATTATAATTATGTGGAGCATTGTTACTAGCTTCAATTTATACAACAATAATCAAAGCATTACACATAAAATTAGATAATAATTATTTTTGGTCAGATTCTACTATAGTCTTACACTGGCTTAGAAAAGAGCCACGTATTATGAAAACATTTGTAGCAAATAGAATTGCTAAAATTCAAGAAAAAACAAAGTGTACTCAAAGCGTCATGTACGTACAAATGATAATCCAGCTTACCTTATTTCAAGAGGTCAACTACCTGAAGAATTTATTGAAGCAACAATATGGCAATATGGTCCTTCTTGGCTATGTGATGATCCAGATGGCTGGCCGCAATTCGAGATAACCGAAGGGTGCATTCTACCAGAACTCAAGGCCAACACATGTCTCAACAAAAGTACAAAAGACTCTTCATTAATACAAGTAAATATAAACAATTCTAACATTTTAACTCGTTCTTTATCCTGGGTTAAATTACAACACATCATTGCATATTGTTTAAGAATGAAAAAAGATAATAACAATACTGGTTGTTTAAAAATTAATGAAATTGAAAATGCTACAATTACAATAATAAAATTAGTACAAAAAGAAATATTTTTTGACGAATATTATTTGAAGAAAAATTTTAAATATTCACAATCAATTAAATCAAAAAAGCAAATTAATTAAATTCACACCATTTATTGATAAAAATGGATTATTAAGAGTAGGAGGAAGACTACATAATGCCTCTATTCCATACAATCAAAAGCATCCAATTATTTTACCTGAAAATCATCATATAACTACTTTAATAATTGAACATGAACATAAAATAAATCTACATACAGGTTTAAAAGCAAAGCCTCGTACTATTGACTATTTAATGGGAGATCTACCTAAGGCTAGAGTTAATGAAGCAATTCCATTTACATTAGTTGGGGGTTATTTTTGTGGTCCTTTTTTGGTCAAAGAAATGAAAGAAAGAAATAGAATAAAAGTAAAGGTTTATGTAGCAGTTTTTGTAATCCTTGTCATCGAGGCCGTGCATCTAGAAATGGTCAGTGATCTGACGACAGATAGTTTTATTATCTTAAAATGCTTTGTTGCTAGACATGGTTACCCAACAGATAATTATTCAGACAATGGTTCGAATTTTCAAAGTGCTAATACTGATTTAATAAAACTACAAAATCAATTAAATACTAATGATGCACAAAATAAATTAAAAGAATTCTTTAATACAATAAAAATAACGTGGCATTTTACACCACCACTTTCTCCACATTTTGGCGGGCTTTGAGAAGCTGCGGTCAAATCAAAAACATCATTTTAAAAAAGTAATCAAATAAGATATATTATTTTCACGAGAAGAATTTATCACGTTAATTACCGAAATATAATCAATATTAAATACACGTCCACTTACACCAATATCATCAGATCCAAATGACTTGATAGCTCCATCACCAGTTCATTTTTTAATAAGACATCCTCTTTCAAGTATAAGAGAACATAACTATCAACACATACCTATGAACAGGTTGTCCAGATGGCGATTCGTTGAACAAATGAAACAAGCATTTTGGCAACGTTGGCATAATGTATATCTTTATGAGATGATCAATCGGAGTAAGTAGAATAAAGACAACAACATAAAAATAGGCGACGTGGTTCTACTTGAAGAAGACAACCTTCCACCTATGCACTGGGCATTGGGTTGAATCATCGAGACACATCCAGTGTTTGGATTTATTTAAGTGTTATTCTTATTATTTTATCCTACAACATATCATCCCACATCTTTTGATAGCCCTGTATCAAACATAAGGCCTTGCAACCCTTGTGAAATTATCGTGGTATATTTGGATACGTGGTCTGAGACAATTGTTTATTGGGATTCTTATTAAGAGAACTAAAAATAAAATAATCTTAGATCGAAGTACATATATAAAATCGATATTGAGTAAATTCAATATGAATGACTGTCACGCTGTGAGCCCTCCGCTCGAAATAAAAATAGATCAAATAGCTTTAAACAAAAATGAGGGATATGATGCACCGTGTAGAATTTTATTAGGATATTTAATGTATCTAATGGTATGTACAAGGCCTGATCTAAGTATATCAGTTAATCTGTTAAGTAGGTATTTTAATAAAAAAAATAAAACATTATGGAACTCTTTGAACCGTATTTTAAAATATTCAAAAGGTACAATAGACATAAAGTTAACATATTCAAGAAATGATAATTAAGATAATATTTTAACTCGCTATGTTGACTCAGATTGGGGTGGTAATGTACATGATAGAAAAAGTACGACTTACTTTATTTGTAAGATGTATGAAAAATGTACTATATTATAGAATTCACGTAAAAAACTACAGTAGCTACGTCAGCAACCGAGGCTGAATATATGGCTCTGTATGAAGTGACAAAAGAAGCAAAATGGTCAAGATCATTAGCAAAAACAATTGATATATTTCTTGATAAATGTATTTTATATGGAGAAAATACAGGATATATAAGTATTGGAAATAACCCCGTTGATTATAAGAGAACTAAGCACATAGACATTAAGTATCATTATTCTATACAGAAGATAAAAAATAAAGAATTAATAATAAAATATATTTCCACAGGTAAACAATTGGCTGATACTTTTACTAAACCTTTACCAGGACCAAAATTTGCTGAACTACGCCTGGAGCTGGGATTGCAGAAATATTAATTTTTTTTGTTTTTATGTATTTTGTAATAATAAGAATAATACTTAATTTTAATTTCTTTTAATAATTAATTTAAGATGTTTATGGTCTGAATTGGGTTTTCCTGGGTTTCCCCGGGTTTCCCCTCTTCCTGTGCAGCGAATGCTGGACCATTATTAAGGTTAGCCCCGGTTGTATATCGGAGACTTTGACATTGCTAGTAAATTAAAAATGTTAAAAAAAATAAATGATAAGAAATAAAAAAAAAAAAAAATTTGTAGGCCATTCTAGACTCGCGGGTTAATTATGTGTAAACATCTTTGGCACAAAAATAGTTTTGAAAATGTAAAATATTCCGATTTGTTCAAGGTGGGACTTTTTTAAAAAATTGAAAAAAAAAAAAATTTAAAATTAAAAATTTTAAAATATTTGGACTCAATAAAGAAACATAGTAAAGTATTGTTTTTTAATACGTTGCTTCCGGTTTCGAAATTTAGAAATTTTTTGATATATGTAACAAGATAATAAAATTAATTAATATTTATCGATAATATTAATTAATTAGTAACTATTATGCAACAATCAAATGCATTTATTGAGAACAAATGTACCAATAATAGTTTATTTTTTTTTTTACATTATTTTCTGTACTGAATTTTTTAAGAACAAATATATTGACATTTTATTGATACTAGCTGACCCGGCAAACGTTATTTTGCCATATATATATACATATATGCCAGTCACGAAATAATTGCATTTAACGAAAGTAGGGAATAGCGGGATAAGAAATTAAACGTGTAAAAGTCTTCGAATAATTGAACAATGAACATTTATTTTCTTAGCTACCAAATATTAAAATATATCTATTATAAATTTTGATTATGGGGCGAAACAACTAAAATGCTAAGATCTTTATCTTAGCATAGGATGGTTGGAAAATTCTAGAAAATATTCAGGATCCTCATTTCATCTCAGTGAATTCAAAAATGGATACAGAGTTTAATTCCATTGAGGCTGCTTCCGAAAGACAGAGAAGTACTATTATTTACGTTTAGAAGGCCTGTATACCACTAAGTTTATTTTGTAACTTTTATTTAAAAATTGTGGTACACTTATGCCATGAAAATCGTATACTTGTGTCTACACGGATAGAAACCCAAGTCGTTGCGGGAAAGACGAAAATTTCAAAGAGTCAGTATTGAGTATATTTAAAAGTCATTGTCAAAAATAATTCAAATTTTTTTTATCGTATTGCCAAGGGCTACAATTTGATAATAATTTTAAGAATTTACTGGCGAACGAACTTTTTAAAAATAGAAATGTCAACTTTGTCATTTGTTATCTCAAAAAAACGACGTCAGAATTGGAAGTATAGATATTTTTTTCATTCAAAAAATAAGCCAAATAAAAAAATTGAGTAACGATTTAATAACCCGGAAACAATCTTAAGGGAGTATCTCCGTCAAATAGTCTATTTACCGATTTTCCAATATTTTAATGGATAAATCTTGGAATTTCCCTAGATCTAATGTTCCTAATTTTGTAATTATGTCCTATCTAGTTTCAAAGTTGATTTATTATAAGCACCTAAACTTTTCGAATGATTTAACATGGCATGTATAGGAATTCATATTTAATAATTGTTTTTCTTGTACATCTTTCATTCTAACAAAAAAACTGAGTATACCGATTTGATAAACAGTTAGTATGATGATATTGATATTATATAGATAATTTTAAAAAATAATTACATTTTTGTTACAATGAATTACAAAATTCATTAATATTTGTCATGACTGTGAAGCCGAGTGTATCCGAGTGTCAATCATGCGTCGCGCGCCGCTCTATACATGTATATATACAGATCACACACATGCAGATATACCGGGTGTCCCATTTTAATCTATTAATGGATTTTATTTTTTTAATATTGGTCAAATTGAAAAATAGTTCAAATAAAAGTTGTAGGGAACAGAGGGGGACATTGGAATTTGAAAAAATAAATTCGGAAAAATTCAGAATGGCGGAGTTTCCGGTATAAACATACTTTTTTTAAATGGGAACTATACTTTTTTTTTTTACCAAACAGTTTTTCGCATCAAAACTAACACTTTTTATTTGAAAAATTTTTCGATTAAATCAACTTTTTTTTTGGCTAAATTTCACCTTTTAATGAATTTCGCTCGAAAAATATGCTTCCAATCAAAAAATAGTATTTGAAAAAGTTGTAGGACTCGAAAAAACAAATAAAAAAAAAAAAAAAAAAATTACAAAAAAATTCAAAATGGCGAAGTTCCAAGTATGAACATAGTCCATTTTGAGGTTAGGTGATTTTTTTTTTTTTTTAAATAGTTGACAACAAGACTAACACTTTTTCTAAATGAAATTTTTCAGCTAAAGCCATATTTAAAAAAAAACCTACATAACCTCAAAAAAACTTTATTTATCCTTCATACTCCGCCATATTGAGATTTTTTATTATTTTTTTTTCTTTTTTTTCGTGTTTTTTTTCAAGCCCTACAACTTTTTCAAATACTATTTTTCGATAGGAGGCATATTTTTTTAAGTAAATTCATACAGAGATTAAATTTAGCCAAAAAAAAAATTGATTTTATCGAAAAATTCTTGAATGAAAAGTGTTAGTTGTAATGAGAGAAACTTTTTGGTCCATTTTTATTTTTATCCGAATACGACTTTGTCATGGTTGGCTGAAACTTGTACAATATCAGGCAAAAATTTCGGGTTACAATATAGACTTTTTGTTTCAATTCTAACAGTGCTGTTTCCTGAACTTTTTATTTCTGTTTGCATGGAGATAATCCTTTTATAGAGTTTAATATATAATTTTTTTTGGTCTTTTGGGCTTATCATTTAATTATTTTCAAATAGTATTTAAAAAAAAGTAATAATATTTCTTTTATTTATTATGCAATTCATCATACAAATTCTTTTAAAACACAATTTTAAAAATTTGAAGTCGTAATATTTTATTTCGATATAAAATATTCCTACAAGACACTATAAGTTTTACGTTGTGCTTGACTTAATTTATTTTATTTTATTGTTTTTTCAATTTGTCAAAATGGAATAATTAATATTTAAAGATAAAAATAAATATTTATATCAATGTTATACTGAAATATCTGCAGTAAATGTAAAAAAATATACATGCATATATATATAGTGAACATATGAATTGAGCAAATATTTATATTATATAAATATTTATAAATATAAAAATACGCATGTATATATTTGTGTATATTGTAACCAATTTTCTGACCATTACTGGCGAGAGAACTGGCCAAAGGTAACAACGAGGATTTCTCACCAACCTCCTCTCTTACCGTCAGGTGGGAGCCAGCTGATTCTATCGGCAACCAACAACCGGGGAATTTATGACGGGAGCAACGGTCAATAAATGACCATTCGGTAGCGGCCTAACTCAGTAAGAAATGGTAGAGGGGCGCGGTCCACCAAGTACTGTCGATAACAACGAGAGCTTGTCATACATCATACTTACGTATTTTGTATAAGACACGGGAACGTGATGATGTCCTTCACGGGCTAGACATCATCACCGAGAACATCCTTGACTTCAGGTTAAATCCCTTGCTTAACCTTCCGTCCACCGAGATCGAGAGATTCATGCCCCGCAAGGCCTTACAGAATCATCTCCAGGTCTCCTACACACCTAGTGCACCAGGTAGCTGGAGGTAGTGGCCACCATAAAATTGCCTCGCAAGGACTTACCCAAAAAAGCCACTACTCAACCAGCACCTAGTGTATAGGTTACCCTGGCATAGGGTATCCTCACTTAGTGCGAGAGAGATAGCTTTCACCAGGTCTTGCCTATGCAACAAGGCAACGACCTGGTGATCGCCTACGAGAGCGTGCACCAGCACCAGTACTGCTAGCTAGCTTCTACAAGCCAGCAGGCAGGAGTGTTGGCCGGCTCGAGAGCCAGCCAACGACTGACTAAATTGTCAGCCGTTAGCTCTTATATACGGATCGTCTCCCTACTCTTCGTTTCTCCCACTCCTCACCGTCTGCGCGCACACCCTTGATGCGGCTCTCTAGTGGGGACGTGTCGGAGTAGGGGAGATTCTCTATTGCAATCAGGGTGACCATCTGATGTAAACTATTTAGTTATTTCCCTAGTCACTCAACATTTGGGCCACAGATGGTAACACCGGAACCGCTCGTAATAAAGCTGTATTACTTATCTTCAAGCCAACACTAAATTCCCATGTGTATCGGCCGATAAGCATCTACGGAACGTAATTATCATAAATGAAAATTACCGATAACACGAGAAATGCCAATTCTCGTTACAATATATAATACTAGCTGTTACACCCGGCTTTGCTCGGGATTTATATTATTTTTTTAGAGTTGCTATTCAATTTGATCATTTTTTTAAAAAAATTTAATCTGACTTGTCTAAATAATCTTTATATTCCTGACTTTACAATTTTAATCGTTAATTTTTTAAATAATGGGATTTTTATTGTCATATCAACTTGGCTATTTTTTTGAACTGCTAGAGCTTGAAAATTTCTTATTTTGTAACTATATTTCAAACTAAGCTGATATCCATTAATTTGATTTAAATCAATCTAATATTTAATATATTCATTTCCTGATTCGAATTTTTGATGTTACAATCGATCGAGTGGAGAAATTTAAGTGAAATCTTATGCTGGTTACTTGTCGTATTAACCAATTTATCGAACGCAAACTGAACTATTTTTTAAAACAGTTACCTAATTATAAGACCCAAATTTTTTGTTCAAGAAAAATTTTTTGTTCTTTATTGTCATTAAAGTTAATCTGAGAACAGAAACAATAGTGACAGTGATGATAAAAAGAATACGCGTTTCAATAATAGTATTGCTTTTTAATAGCTTACTAATACTCAATCAAACGATCCGTAAGATAATAGTTGCATCATTAAAATTTACATTGAAAGAAGAGTTTAAATTTTGTGACCTATTTTTAATTACTTTAATAATTTTTAGTGTGGCTTTTTCCAAACGCTATTTTCAGTTTCATCATAACTGAACTTTTTGAATCAATCTATTTTATTTTCCGACAATCAATTTTTATTTCAACTGATTAAAGCTATAATATTAGAAAAAGAGAGCGTTAATAATATGAATTCAACGAAAAATCATAAACAAAAAATAACAATTTTTGTAAAGCTATAGCCCATTCTCTCCATAATAAATGAAATTTACTTATGTGTGCTTATGTGATTAATTTTAATAATCATACACCGTTAAAAGAATGATATTATTAGTAAAATTACGAAGAAAATTTTTTTGTTGAAATAATTTTTTATTACTCTCATGTTTTTCTGATATTTTGATTTTACCGATTTTTTTTTAATAATAATAATTATGCTAATATTTATTAATATTATAATATCAATAAAACAAATCTGGACAAAAAATAGTATGAGGCGTTCTCTCTCTTTATCTAACTTTGATTGTGTGAGTGTGTAGCAGCCCTACTACCAAAGCGCCGCCTGTCGACTCTGGCGTGTAACAGGCTATTAATATGTCAATTTATAATTAATTAATTAAATAATTTATGCAAATTCAATTTATCGTAGGAACCATCGTCGTGAAAATCCCTTTCATTTAAAAAAAAAATCAAAGCAATCGGTTCAGTAGTTCCTGAGAACATAGGTGACAAAGCTTCGATTTTCACATTTATATATATAGATTCCTGAGAACATAGGTGACAAAGCTTTGATTTTCACATTTATATATATAGATATTATATACATTATATATATATATATATATATATATATATATATATGTATATATTTATATCTATACAAACATTTTATTATATATGTTTAAATAGCTATGTGTATGTATCTATGTATATGTCTTGTTTTCATAATTGAAATATGATTAAATATTTTTAATTTATTCTTTCATTTATAGTATTTGCTTGTATTAAATTACTTTTTTATTTTGTTGTATAAAATTACAAATTTATATATACATATGGGGAGGGCTTTTTCAATTCACCAAGTTGAGAACCTTCTATCTTCAGAAAATTTCATAGTTAATAATTTCTTTATATATAAGGTCCCAAAAGCTCATTTTAATTTTTTTAGATTTTTTGCAGCGCCACCTGCCCCTCCCCCTCGATTTTAGTAATTCGTCTCAAGAGGTAAGTACCATTTCGCCCGTTTTTATTTTGATTAAAAATTTTATGCAGATTCTATGATGAAATTGATGAACATTTTTCATAAAATTGGAGTGGGCATTATACGCGAAGTATTTTTTTTTTTTTATTTAAGATTTTGCAAAATTTTGAATTTTTGAATTTTTTAAAATTTAAATATATTTTTTAGACTCAAAAAAAAAAAATAAAAATAAAATTTGTCTATCAAAAAAACGATATATCGATTATTTTCCAAAGAAAATCAATTTTTTAACTTTTTGACACGAAAATAATTATTAGTAAAGTTTAGACTATTTATTTTGAAAACTTAAAAAATCGATTTTTTTCAAAAAATAATCGATATATCGTTTTTTTGATAGACAAATTTTATTTTTATTTTTTTTTTTTGAGTCTAAAAAATATATTTAAATTTTAAAAAATTCAAAAATTCAAAATTTTGCAAAATCTTAAATAAAAAAAAAAAAATACTTCGCGTATAATGCCCACTCCAATTTTATGAAAAATGTTCATCAATTTCATCATAGAATCTGCATAAAATTTTCAATCAAAATAAAAACGGGCAAAATGGTACTTACCTCTTGAGACGAATTACTAAAATCGAGGGGGAGGGGCAGGTGGCGCTGCGAAAAATCTAAAAAAATTGAAATGAGCTTTTGGGACCTTATATATAAAGAAATTATTAACTATGAAATTTTCTGAAGATAGAAGGTTCTCAACTTGGTGAATTGAAAAAGCCCTTCCCATATATTATTTATGTTTACAATGAACATATGCACTACGCAATAATTGCACCACGTGCTTGCATGGAATTTTGACCAATATCAACCACTGCGAACCACGGCACAGCGGGAAGTCGTGATCTTGGATCCTCACATACACACTACTGAAAATTTATTTTAGAGAATCTTCATTGTAGCTCTTCTTACATGATCAGACTGACGGAGTGCTGACGTATTATTTTTCTTGAGCACTCTCTGAAATCAAAAAATTTTATAAATAAGGTTATAATAATTATTTATTGTACGAGCATATTAAAGAAATACATTGATGCATTGATCTATCCAAAAATCTTGCTTTTTTTATATCAAGTTGTAAAATATCACCAGAATTATTAACTGGCTGAATAATTTTAACAGGTCATGATTGACACCAACGTGTGCAAAGTTCAAAAGTAAATAGTGGAAGATGAAATGCCTTTCGCACTGCTAAAATATGTTTACAAATGAGTCAACTGGCTACCCACTTAAAGCATGTACAATTATCAGGAGATACATACAAAGAATATATTTCACCTTCACGAGTTGCCTTTTCGATTTTACATTCTTTCATTGAATGGTTTAAAATGAACAATTTTTCAAGATGGTAATCTTCAAGATCAAATTTTACTTTTTCAAACGCAAACGTGGTAAGATGTGCATGATATTTAAAAATTTCAGGGTCACTTGAGTTTGGTTTGGTGTTAATTTTGTATAATGTTTTGGCTATTTTTTTTCATTGGTTTTTTTTACGATTTTCAAGCTATTTAAATAAATTTTTTATAGCATTTGTTAAACTATCATTAAGTGTTAACCAACGTTGACAATTGTTGAATTCAACACGATTGTTGGTCAAATTACCAAAATTAATAGTTTGATTCATTCCGAAGGTTATCGATTTGTATCTATTATGATGCCAATTATTTACAAAATAATTTAGTAATTTAGGATGCTTACGTGCATGTATATTTTCAAATAATTTATTATATCTGCTTTCTGATGCACTGTCACACATTTGAACCATTAAATCTATATAAAAGTCAACTTCAGCACATGATATGCCCATATTTTATAACATACATACATACATACATACATACATACATACATACATACATACATACATACATACATACATACATACATACATACATACATACATACATACATACATACATACATACATACATACATACATACATACATACATACATACATACATACATACATACATACATACATACATACATACATACATACATACATACATACATACATACATACATACATACATACATACATACATACATACATACATACATACATACATACATACATACATACATACATACATACATACATACATACATACATACATACATACATACATACATACATACATACATACATACATACATACATACATACATACATACATACATACATACATACATACATACATACATACATACATACATACATACATACATACATACATACATACATACATACATACATACATACATACATACATACATACATACATACATACATACATACATACATACATACATACATACATACATACATACATACATACATACATACATACATACATACATACATACATACATACATACATACATACATACATACATACATACATACATACATACATACATACATACATACATACATACATACATACATACATACATACATACATACATACATACATACATACATACATACATACATACATACATACATACATACATACATACATACATACATACATACATACATACATACATACATACATACATACATACATACATACATACATACATACATACATACATACATACATACATACATACATACATACATACATACATACATACATACATACATACATACATACATACATACATACATACATACATACATACATACATACATACATACATACATACATACATACATACATACATACATACATACATACATACATACATACATACATACATACATACATACATACATACATACATACATACATACATACATACATACATACATACATACATACATACATACATACATACATACATACATACATACATACATACATACATACATACATACATACATACATACATACATACATACATACATACATACATACATACATACATACATACATACATACATACATACATACATACATACATACATACATACATACATACATACATACATACATACATACATACATACATACATACATACATACATACATACATACATACATACATACATACATACATACATACATACATACATACATACATACATACATACATACATACATACATACATACATACATACATACATACATACATACATACATACATACATACATACATACATACATACATACATACATACATACATACATACATACATACATACATACATACATACATACATACATACATACATACATACATACATACATACATACATACATACATACATACATACATACATACATACATACATACATACATACATACATACATACATACATACATACATACATACATACATACATACATACATACATACATACATACATACATACATACATACATACATACATACATACATACATACATACATACATACATACATACATACATACATACATACATACATACATACATACATACATACATACATACATACATACATACATACATACATACATACATACATACATACATACATACATACATACATACATACATACATACATACATACATACATACATACATACATACATACATACATACATACATACATACATACATACATACATACATACATACATACATACATACATACATACATACATACATACATACATACATACATACATACATACATACATACATACATACATACATACATACATACATACATACATACATACATACATACATACATACATACATACATACATACATACATACATACATACATACATACATACATACATACATACATACATACATACATACATACATACATACATACATACATACATACATACATACATACATACATACATACATACATACATACATACATACATACATACATACATACATACATACATACATACATACATACATACATACATACATACATACATACATACATACATACATACATACATACATACATACATACATACATACATACATACATACATACATACATACATACATACATACATACATACATACATACATACATACATACATACATACATACATACATACATACATACATACATACATACATACATACATACATACATACATACATACATACATACATACATACATACATACATACATACATACATACATACATACATACATACATACATACATACATACATACATACATACATACATACATACATACATACATACATACATACATACATACATACATACATACATACATACATACATACATACATACATACATACATACATACATACATACATACATACATACATACATACATACATACATACATACATACATACATACATACATACATACATACATACATACATACATACATACATACGTACGTACGTACATACATACCAATATATACTACATGCATACCAATGATACCAATAGATAGTTAAATAGAAAAATTTTTAAAAAAATGATAAAAACTTTACTCAATTAATAACATGTAGCATTAATAATATAATTCCATTTCTTCTTCTATAATATTAATATCATCATAATTTATCACAGTGTCTTTTAAAGTTACTCTTTTCGATTATTTTCACCAGTACAAACAATAGTTAAAACTCCTTTTTCAGCTGCTTTTGGTAAGTATACATAATACTGTCCATCAATCTCAGCTGTTAGTGCTGCACCAGACACTTATCTAATAAAAGATGTTCGAACTCTTGTTATGTGGTAAACTATATTATTTTCCATATCATTCAAAGATCTACATTGTTTGCCTTTAAAAAATAGTTTTGCTTTAAGAAAACCCATTTTCCTAAACAAAAACATGCAACATTGTTTAATAATGTTTAAATAACTCCAATGTTTAACTAATATAATATTATTAGTTTTAAAAAAAACTTGTATAAAACTTACTCGATTCGTTTGTTGATTCTTAGTTTCACTGTTGAGGAGCTCGTTCAGTCTTGAAAATTTTTTTTGATGATAAACTTAGAAACATCAGTCTTTATACTAAAAAATCTTCCCCCTCTATTTTGTTACTCCTGTCAACCGATTTTTTCATTGGTTGAGTAGCGATAAAAAGGGGAAGGGAGAACTTCGTGATTGATGAATTATATATTATGGAAGAGATAAAACTTTACGGTTAGAAATCCAATATTTTCTAATTCCAAAAAATTTGCACCATCCATACAAGTTCAAACTTGTTTTTGAGAAATTCATTTCTATTGTATTTTTTATGACAAGAAAATCTATTAAATAAGAGAAAGTTTTTATAATAATAAGTCATTCATTAATTGCAGTTTTTTATGAATGCATTTTTAAAGTTTAAGCGAGTTTAAACCTGTTTCATCATGTTTTATTTCTCTCAAAATATGTAGAAGATATGAAAATTCACATAAATTCAACTTATTCACTATATTAAATTGAAAAAATTTAAGAATATAAGTATAGTTTTTAGTAAAATATCCAGTCGTTGTAATAATAATCCAGTCATATATAATAATAATAATATGTTACTAAAGATTTTTTCTCTCAACATAATATTTTATAGACAAAGTAATGATAAAATGGTTTTTTAAATGAACTTGCTTCGAGACATCGTATGATGACAATGGTTTATCCTCTTCCTGCATTATATTAAGTAACGTATAATAGCATCGTTATATGAAAGTATTGGTAAGTTTTCTAATCTGCTAGTAATGTAATCGATTCAATTTAATTTATTTACTTATTCTTTTATTGGTGCTTCAAGCAATACTAATTCAATATCTTTTGTCTACGTTACAATCTTTTGCCTAAAAACAACAGCCATTTCGTTGTAAGTATGACTAAAAAATATTTCCAATTCTTTATTTCTTTTCGATGAATATTGTTTTTTTTTTATTTATTTGTATTTTCAGTATCCGAAAACCAAGATAATATCAATTCAAATTTGTGAGAAAAAAACAAACCACTCTTCCAATCAAACTAAAATTTCATTTTTTGAAATATTGTCAAAAATTGAATAGTTGGTTCATGTTCTATTCAGATTCCAACACTTAAAATTTTTGTTTTCGAGTTGTTAAGAAAAACTGTGTGTGCGAAGAGAAGATTACACATTGACCTCATCGTTAACTTTACTTTAATTATTGAAACATCGGTCTTTTATATACTCATTTAATGAATAAGGTAAGATCATTTAATGAATAAGAAGATTTTTCATTGATCGAATAGCGATAAAAAGAGGAGGGGAGAAGTGTAGTTGGTAAATGATGAATATTATGGAACGGATAGAACTCTATGATTAGGAATTTAAATTTTTTGTCGAAAATAATCCATACAAGTCGGAACTTGTTTCAAAAAAAGAATAATTTCTATTACATTTTTATTTTCCATAACGAAAAATCATCAGACTTAGAGAAAGTTTTTCTCAGAATAGGTGATTGATTGATTGATTGACTTTCAAAGTTCAAAAAAGTTTTATCCTGTTTTATCATGTTCTTTTTTCTTTTGAAATATACATATTATAGGAATATACATAGGTCCAACTTATTCACATTATAAATATATATTATATTGAAATAAAAATTAAACAGAAGAATTTTTATTATTATTTTAAATGTATTTATTTATTTGTTTATCTTAAATTAACAAAACTGTTCATTATTTATTTCTTTATACTTTTAACAATCTTACATAACAACATGAAAAAAAAATACCACATTCATCGATATCCATATTTGAATTATTTTGCAAAGAGTGTTGTTTGCATTTTCTTAATCCAAAAATTGATGGGTTCATCTGCTATTCTCTTGATAATTTTTCCCAGATTCCATCGATTTAATGTGATGCAAATTTTATAAATATTGGTAATGGGAGTGATGCAATTTCTGCTTCAGCTAAGTCACTTATATTTGTTACAGCAGAAAAATGCGCTATAGACTTATATAAACCGGTTCCCATCGAAAAAGTCTTGCTGTACCATGATTTGTATTTCTGTGCATTTTCAACTGGACATTTATAATATGCATTATGTATATGGATTTAATCATGTTTTATAGCTGGATGATTGGATTCAAGTGTTTTTATATCAGGACGTCCCAATAATTGTTGGTAAATTGTGAGAAAGTATAAGAGTCAACCACTTTCTTTTATCTTCTCCTTTGACGAAAAAATAATTTAATTTTCTAATAATTTCTTTACTAATGATACTTTAAAGACGGTGGGTTCTTCAGTGCCATTTCCCATAATATCCATGATGATATATTTCACAACTAGATACTGTTTCTTATTTTTCGTTTAATGATGCTCGATTACATGGTGGCTTAAATATTATTGCTCTTGGTTTTATTTCTGAACTTAATGGTTCAATGGCTAATTCTGTAAATACGAATAAAACATTATATTCGTATTTAACTTAATGTTAAATTTCTGAAGGTTAGGTGTCATTCGATGTAGTCTTAATTTTGGTAATGTATGTAAAGTTGCCACGAGAGTAAAATAACATAAAACATCCACTCAACAGCTAGTCGTCAGCATATTCACAGCGAATTCTCAATCTTTATTATGAACAAAGTCGTGCTATTTTGGCTTTAAGCTAGCATAACTAATAATAAAAAAAAATATATGATTACACAAAAATTAGTTCTCTTGCACAAATATTGCACAAAATTCCTGTGAAGGTCCCAAGTGATTGTGCCATTGAGGCTGTGCTAACTTTATGGACCTTCTCGGTGCTCACATGTCTTGGTGTCTTGGTGTTTGGTATCTTGGTATGTTGGTTTCTCAGTGTTTACACGTTTTAGTGTTTTAGGGTTTGATGTCTTGGCTTGTTGGTGTTTGCGTGTTTTAGTGTTTTGTTGATTAGTTTCTTGGTGTTTTCGTTTTTAGGTATTTTGCTGTTAAGGTGTTTTAGTGTCTTGGTGTTTCGTGTTTTAATATTCTGGTGTTTAGTTTTTTAGCTTCTCAGTATTTTTGTGTTTAGGTGTTTTGTCGTTTAGTGTCTTGGTCTTTTAGTTTTTTGGTGTTTGGGTTATTTGGTGTTTAGTGGCCTGGTATTTTCGTTTCTCAGTATTGACATGTTTTGGTGTCTTTTTGTTTGATCTCTTGGTTTGTAAGTGTTTTTCACGTGTTCTATCGTTTTGGTGCCTTAGTATTTGGTTTTTGACGTTTCGTTTTCTTAGTGTTTAGTTTTTTATGGTGTCTTGATGTTTCGTTGTTCAGGTGTTTCAGATTTATGGTGTTTGGTAATTTAGATTTTCGGTGTCCAGGTCTTTTGGTATCTTGGTATGTTGATTTCCCGGTGTTTTGGTGTTTTGGTATTCTGGTGTTCGTTCTTTTGGCGTCTTAGTGTCTTGGTGTTTCGGTGTTTTGGTGTTTTGGTGTTCTGGATGATTTAGCGTCTTCGTATTTTAGTTTCTCGGTGTTTTAGTGTTTTCGTGTTTGGTGTTTCAGTTTCTTGGTGTCTTGGTATTTTGGTTTCTTGTTGTTTTAGTGTTCTGGTGTTTGGTTTTATTGCGTCTTAGTGTTTTGGTGTTTAGTTGTTTTGGTGATTAGTGTCTTGCTTTTTCGTCGACTCGGTGTTATGAAGTTTCAATGTTTTTAAGTTTTGGTGTTTGGTGTTTGGTGTCTTGGTATTTTAATTTCTTGGTGTTCGGGTTATTCGGTGTTTTTGTGGCATGGTATTTTAGTTTGTTGGAGTTTGGGTTATTTGGTGTTTTAGTGTTTAGTAGCTTGGTATTATACTTCTCGGTGGTCACATGTCGTGGTGTCTTGGTGTTCGGTTTCTTGGTATGTTGGTTTCTCGGTGTTTACATGTCTTGGTATTTTAGTGTTTGATGTCTTGGCTTGTTGGTAATTGAGTGTTTTAGTATTTTAGTGATTAGTATCTTGGTGTTTTCGTTTTTAGGTATCTTGCTGTTAAGGTGTTTTGGTGTCTTGAAGTTTGGTGTTTAGTTTTTTAGCTTCTTTGTATTTTGGGATTCAGGTGTTTTGTCGTTTGGTGTCTTGGTGTTTCGGTTTCTTGATGTTTGGGTGTTTTAGTGTTCAAGTGTTAGGTGTTTGGCGTTTTGTTTTCTTAGTATTTAGCTTTTTATGGTGTCTTGATGTTTCGTTGTTTAGGTGTTTTAAAATTATGGTGTTTGAAGGTTTGGATTTTTGGTGTCCAGGTTTTTTGATATCTTGGTATTTCGATTTCTTGGTGTTTTGGTGTTTTGGTATTCTGATGTTCGTTTTTTTGGCGTCTTAGTGTTTTGGTGATTAGTGTCTTGGTGTTTTGTTGTCTTGCTATTTTAGTTTCTTGGTGTTCAGAATGATTCGGTGGCTTCGTATTTTAGTTTCTCGGTGTTTTAGTGTTTTGGTGTTTGGTGTTTCATTTTCTTGGTGTCCAGGTTTTTGGGTATCTTGGTATTTTGGTATTTTGGTTTCCTCGTGTTTTGGTGATTAGTTTCTTGATGTTCCGGAGACTTGGTGTTTTGGTGGTTGCTTTTCTGTTGTCTGGGTATTGTGATTTCTTTGTATTCAGGATGATTAGGTGTCTTCGTATTTAAGTTTCTCGGTGTTTTGGTGTCTCGGTGTTTTGGTGTTCTACTGTTCTTCTTTGAGCGTCTTAGTGTTTTAGTGTTTAGGCGTTTTGATGTTTCGGTTTCTTGGTGTTAAGGTGTTTTGATGTCTTAGTGTTTAGGTTTCTTGTTGTTTTAGTGTTCTGGTGTTTGGTTTTATTGCGTCTTAGTGTTTTGGTGTTTAGGTGTTTTGGTGATTAGTGTCTTGCTTTTTCGTCGACTCGGTGTTGATTGAAGTTTCAATGTTTTTAAGTTTTAGTGTTTGGTGTCTTGGTATTCTGGTTTCTTGGTGTTCAGGTTATTTGGTGTTTTTGCGGCTTGGTATTTTAGTTTGTTCGAGTTTGGGTTCTTTGGTGTTTTAGTGTTCAGTAGCTTGGTATTATACTTCTCGGTGCTCACATGTCGTGGTGTCTTGGTGTTCGGTTTCTTGGTATGTTGGTTTCTCGCTGTTCACATGTCTTGGTATTTTAGTGTTTGATGTCTTGGCTTGTTGGTAATTGAGTGTTTTAGTGTTTTAGTGATTAGTTTCTTAGTGTTTTCGTTTTTAGGTATTTTGCTGTTAAGGTGTTTTGAAGTGTGTTTGGTGCTTTGATGTCTTGGTTTCTTGGTGTTTTAATGTTCTGGTGTTTAGTTTTTTAGCTTCTCAGTATTTTGGTGTTTAGGTGTTTTGTCGTTTGGTGTCTTGGTGTTTCGGTTTCTTTGTGTTTGGGTGTTTTGGTGTCTTGGTGTATTGCTGTTGAGGTGTTTTGTTGTTTTGGTGGTTGATGTTTTGTTGTCTTGCTATTTTGGTTTCTTGGTGTCTTTGTATTATATTTTCTCGGTGTTTTAGTGTTTTGGTGTTTGGTGTTTCTGTTTCTTGGTGTCCAGGTTTTTGGGTGTCTTGGTATTTTGGTTTCCTCGTGTTTTGGTGATTAGTGTCTTGATGTTCCGGAGACTTGGTGTTTTGGTGGTTGGTGTTTTGTTGTCTGGGTATTTCAGTTTCGTGGTTTTCAGGCTGATTTAGTGTCTTCGTAATTTAGTTTCTCGGTGTCTTGGTGTTTTGGTTTTCTGGTGTTCTTTTTTTTCATTCCTGTAATAAAAAATCCCTTTTCGTTTTCGTTTTCATTTTTTGTTCTGTAATACCGACAAAAAACTGAAAAACGAAACAACGACAAAAATGATAAAATTCTCTATGAATTTCCCCAGACTGTTTATGTATGATAATCTTGGAAAATTTTTGAGTTTTTGAAATTTTAGAAAACAGAAATATGCTTCGAAAGAGAATTTTTTTTTCTTTAAGAGAATTTTCATATTAATTTAATAATTAATAATAGATGATGAGAAAACAGTCGTATTTGTTTTTTATCTTGGTTGTGTTTCACATCGAAAAAAATTATTAAAGTTGAATATACTATTAAAGTTTTATTGAAAAATACTATACTATGAATTTACATGAAGGCTTTTTACACTAGGGTTGTCAATTTACCGGTGTTTTATATTTTTAGCATTTGTAACCGGATTTTTTACCGGTAAAAAATTATTTTTAACCAAAAAAAGCGGACCTTACTAGAGCTAATCACCGTTCGCGTGGGTCATTCCAAATATTTTATTTTATGTTTAATGTGAATGTATATTAATTAATAAAAGATTTAAAAATTGTAATACAAACGGTATGATGCGACAATATAGTGTGTGAAAATACTTTTACGTAAAATTCATTCTTTACAAATAGTGCGTGAAAGTATTCCTTTACGCACTTCATTTTTGTTACGAAGTTTATAATACAAACGCCATGATGCGCAAATATAGTGTAAAGAAATACTTTAACACATGATTTATTATTTTAAAATAGTGCATGAAGGTATTCTTCTAAGCACTATATTTTCGTTACGAAATTTGTAATACAGACGCTATGATTCAGCGATATAGTGCATAAAAATACTTTCACACAAGATTTATTAATTCGAAATAGTGCGTGGGAGTATTTCTTCACGCACAACATTTTCGGTACGAGGTTTGTAATACAAACGCCATGATGCACCAAGATAGTGCATGAAGGATACTTTCACGCACGGATTCTCGTTGAGAAATGATGCGTAAAAGTATTCCTGGACGCACTATAGTTTTGTTACGAAGTTTGTTATACATACGCTATGATGCGCCAATATAGTGTGTAAAAATACTTTCACGCAAAAATTATTTTTTAGAAATAGTGCGTGAAAGTATTCCTGGACGCACTATAGTTTTGTTACGAAGTTCGTTATACATACGCTATGATGCGCCAATATAGTGTGTAAAAATACTATCACGCAAAAATTATTTTTTAGAAATAGTGCGTGAAAGTATTTCTTTACGCACTTTATTTTCGTTACGAGGTTTGTAATACAAACGCCATAATGCACCAAAATAGTTCATGGAAAATACTTGCACTGACGAAGTCTTGTTGAGAAATAGTGCGTGAAATTATTCCTTTATATTTTTATTACGAAGTTTTTGATACGAACGCCATCATGCACCAAGATAGTTCATTAAAAAACCTTCAAGCACGGATTTTCATCGAGAAATAGTGAGTGAAATTATTTCCTTTCGCATCATATTTAGGTTTGTTTCAGCGTCATTTTCAGAATTCCTGTAATAAGGAATACTTTTACGCACTATTTGTAAAGAATGATCCTAGCCTGAGAGTATTTTTACACACTATATTTGCGCATCATGACGTTTGTATTACGAACCGCGTAACTACTTTTACGCACTATTCTTAAAGAATAAATCTTGCGTAAAAGTATTTTTACACACTATATTGGCACATCATAGCGACTGTTTTTTAAGCCTCATACACTATTGACATTTTTAAAATCGTACAAGTATCACTTACTTTTCTTACCAGGCACAAATTTACTATTTTTAAACTCTGTTCGAAAATGACGCTGAAACGAACCTAAATATAATGCGAAAGGAAATAATTTCACTCACTATTTTTCGATGAGAATCCGTGCGTGAAAGTGTTTTTTATGAACTATCTTGGTGCATCATGGCGTTCGTATGACGAACATCGTACCAAAAATATAGTGCGTATGGTACTACTTTCACGCACTATTTTTCAACGAGAATTCGTGAAAAAATGAGTTATATATATTTTGTGACAAGTAGAAGTAACACGGACAGAAGGTTTGTGCATGCGCAAGAATATACATTTTATTTTAAATAACAATATTGAATGACATTATTATTGATATTATTATCGATAATATTCTTAATATAACTGATAAAATTATTGATGTTATTATAGATATTATTATCTATATATATATTTCTATTTATATTATTAATATTATTATTAATGTTATTATTCATATTAATATTGATATTTTTATTAATATTAATATCATTTATACTATTAATATTAATATTAATGTTATTAATACTAAAATTCATATTGTTATGTCCGATATTACCCGGTTTTAATTGATTTAAAAGTGTTATTTGACCCTAATCGATTGAGATTACTAGGTCAGGTCCTCGGCGCGAAGTAATGAGACTTAGGGCAAGAGAATATTGAAATAAGAACAGATTTAATGTATATCTTAAATATGTAAAAATGTTTATTGTTGTCTGTATGTTTAACGTGTGTCTGTTACAATATTTATTACACTTATTAAGTTAAAATTACTTACATTGATTGAGTGCGTTGTTACAATAATTTATTTCTGGTATAGTTGGTTTTCAATGAGGATGGATGATCACAATTGATTTAAAGTATATCAGTCGATGAATGGTGATGTATGCTCGCGGTTATTATTAAATAAGATTTTATATTACTAATATAATTATTTTATGTACTCGCGAATCAACTGTTCAACGATAAAAGAAATCACTTTGAATATTATAACGGACTGTCGGAATAATCAAAATTATCGATTCTTTATAAAATATTGATTGATCAAACAATTAGTTTATAATTCTAAGTTTTATATTTGAATAAAATTGTAACAGAGATGTAGAGTTTGTTCCGGCTTAACGATAACTAACTATTCGTTAGTTTTTCCGGGGTTTATAAGGGAATTTTGAGGATAAGGATTGCGTGGGACCGTGTGCATAGGTCCCTTGATGTCAGTGAGGTTCTTGGGTCAAAGTCGTAAAATTCGTATTTTACTAGTTTCATATGTGGTTATCTTATTTACTATTTTTTATTTTTCCTAAGTTTGAGAAATTTAGTTTCGGGTTACCTTTTTTTTATGACTGTCGATGCATTTGGAAATCAAATTTCCGAGAATGTTAATATTTTTTTCTTATATTTTTTGTAAATTTTACGACTTTAGGATGTGTGTTTTTCTATTTAGGATTTCTTAGATAATTTTAATGGTCGTCTGGCGTCGTGGAGTGCATTTGTTATATGATCGCATTTTATTACATTTTCTATTTCGGCTTCCTTTTTATGTTGATTAGTTCAGTTGATTTGAGTTTGTTTTATTTTATTCTATTCTATTACTATTCTTATCGTGATAATTTATTATTTTATTTATTCTTATATAATTCTACGGATGTAACACCCCCACCCTTAAGAATCGAGCTGGGGAGTGTAACGAACACAGTGAGATTTTGAAATCTCATCTTGTCGTTTTTGTTTCTTTTTTTTTTTTTTTATTATTATTTTCTTAAATCCTAAATGAGAGTCAACTAAAAGGAGTTAAGATTCCCTACTTGGATCAGTTATAACTCTGTAAAATTTCTCCTCTTTTTTTTTTTTTTTTGTTGAGGGTTTAACTCGTCTTATTTGCTCTCTTCAAATTATCTTATGTCTAAGGGTTTATATATATTTTTTTTTTTTTTTTTTTTGAATATCTTGGTTTTACGTCTATTTGCTAGAATCTATTTTATATCTATATTATGTATTACTCGGTCTTATATCTAGAATTTGTTTTATAGCTATGCATATATTTTTTTTTTTTTGGAAATTATTTTGTCATATTAATTTGTTAAAATTTAACATATCTATTCATTGTTTTTTTTTTTTTTTTGAAAGGTTTTGTTGTCTTATTATTATACTGATTCTATTTCTTAGTTTCTACGTCGTTTTCTTATCTGTTGTAGTGTCTCATGTTCTCCTTCTTGTTCGTTGTTCGGTTATATCTCGTCCAATGCTCTTCTTGCTGCTTCCCGTTTGGCTTGGGCTTTTGTTTTGCCTTTTCCTCTGTATATTTCTTCTCTATCGCCTCTTTTGAATTCTACTGTCATAGTGAATATCGGGTCGTGGTTTGGTCCAAATCTGGGTCCTTCTCTGTATTTTGGTTGTTCTTTTATTTTTATTAGGTATTCCTGTAGCTCTGATATTGGATTCTTGGTTTCGTATCTTTCTTCTCTTCTTCCGTATTCTGGGCTCCATCTGTCTGTGCTGAAGTCGTGATTGTTCTCGGGACTTCTAGGAGAGTCGTAGTTTCTTCCATAGATTCGTCATCGCATTGAATCGTTTAAATCGTCTGTTGAGGGGAATGATCTAGTTGGGTCTATAAGTGAAAAACTGAATTTTGGGCTTGTTGGTCTTGAGGATTCTGCGTCTGACTCTGGATTGAAGGCTGGGCTAGTTGGTCTTGGAGGCTCTGTCTCTGATTCTGGTCTGGGAAATGGGTTCCCTTCGTTTATTGATTTTGAAGATTCTGTCTCTGATTTTCGATCGCTTATGTCTGATGTTGATTGTGCTGGTACTTGTGTTGAATATTCTTGTGCGATTCGTTCACGAAGTTTTTTTTGTAGTTCTTCTATTGCTTCTCTTATGAAGTTGCCTTCCACTATCTTGTCTGACCTGTCTCTCAGTTTTATGTCTTTGAATTCGATATTCGTTCTCGTTATTTCGTCTCCTTTTTTTATGTAGTTTTGAATTAGTGTGATCTCGTAGGTCAACTTTGCTTCTGTGCGTATCTTTTTAATTGCTTCTTCCATCTATGTTAGTATGCATAAAAAAAATAAAATAAAAGGAAAATAATGAGAATGATTTTATTAATTATCGAAAGGAAATTATTATATGAAGAGTTGTTAAATGTTGATGTTATCGTCTGTCGAGTTTTGTGTCTCTTTTTGTTATTTGTTGTAAGTCAGGGTCTGTTTGGTGTGTGTGTGTATGTTTTTTTTTTTTTTGATTATTCTAAGTATCCGCCTTTTTGTGTTGTGTGTGCTGCTTGGTTCATAGTGTGGTTGTGTATGAAGTCTAAATGTGGTGGTACTGTAGGATAGAGTTGTTGTAGTTCTGTCTGTGTTTCTTCTTTGCCTTTTGCGAACATTCCGATTATGCCTGCACTTATATTTCCGAACCATGTGAACTGGGACCATCTTCTGATCCAAAAACTTTCAACTAATGTGTTCAGCTCTTCTTCTCCGAAGATGTTCATGAATGTCCTTTCGTTGTTGTTTGTTGTTCTTTCAGCTGCTTTTGCTGCTAGGTCGTCTAGGATGACTGCTTTCTCTACTGGGAACATTATCCTTTTTTTCATTCTTTTGAGGTCTTCTTTTGTGTATATTCCTGTCCTATATAAGTCCATGTTTCCTTTGCCATTGGTTTCAGGTTTTGTGGTTCGAATGTCTCTACTGGTTTTAGTGTCATCTTGTACCAGTTGTTGTTGTAATAAAACATTTGTGGTAATGGTGAGTTGCATGGTACTTTTTCTGCTTCTTTTACTAATATGTGGGTTCTTGGTGTAATGAAATATGAGGAGTTGCTTTTCCATACTGGGAGTGCGCTGTAGCATTCATCTGTCTGTCTGAAATTCGTGTTTACAGGCATGCATTTCATGATATGTATTACTTCGTCTGCTGTGACTGCCATGTAACCTGGGTTACCCATTTGTCTGTAAGCGAATTCGTCTGGCATCGTTGATGCCAATGCTATTGTATTTTCTAGTTTTTGTTTTTCCATTCTGCATCTATGCATCATGAAATCTTTATACATATTCTCCATGTTCCTTCTTATGTGTTTTTCTAGGTATACGAATTTTTTTGTTGTATATGAATGGGTCAAAATTTTCTTCTGTCATACTTACTTTGTCGATGACAGCTACGAAGCTAACACGAATGGCTAACATATACTAGGCGAGTTACTCCTCCTGTATTTCTAGTCTTCTTGTTATTGTTATAAAAAACAAGGAAAAATATATATAAAAGGTAGAGAGGAAAGAAAGTTTGTCTGAAGGCTGCTAGAGGCGCTGATGTGTGGAGACCAGTGTTAGGTAGGTATCATACAGTATCATTTCAAAAATATTAAAAATAAATTTTGATCGTATCATGATACAATGAATTATGTTTTAAATTAATTTGACATAAAACAATAATAAAATTACAATAATAAGGTATACATAATGATATATATATATATATATATTATTACTATTATATTGTATTCATTATATGTATTTTTTCTTTTATTATATAAATGAATGAATAAATAGTCACATTAATCTTTTGAGAACACTTAACTGCACTCAACACAATTAATTATTAATAGTGATAAACCATTTAATAATATATCTTTTTTTTTCTATACCCAACAATCCTGACAGCTGAACTCCATATCCATTTATACATATATAACTTACTATATATATATATATATATATATACAACAGATACCGACGGCCGGCTGCGATCAGCTGTGATGATACACGTATACTATATATGGATATGTATGTTTTTGTCTATCAACGCAACATAAAAATAGTTTGATCATTAGTTATTGGCGTTGGAGCAAGATCAGTTATTATTCCGTATATGACACTTTTTTTGAGATTATCATTTTACTCCATACCCGTGCCTAAAGATGTTAACACATCAAAAAAAAATTTCATTATATATTTTGCACGTAGCAACGTAGCAACTTCTAGTATAAGTTATATTGAGACCGCATGGTCAGGTATTAAAAAAAAAAAAAAATCAAATGTATTTTAACGATACACGCAAAATAAATTTATATAAAAATATATATTACATTTTGTTGGTAAAGTCTCGTGATGCTCAAGTAATGGGTTTATGAGTAGCTGTTGTCAAAACAAAAGACCACATTTCTCCTGTTTTCTCAGTCATACTAACTCTTCATATTCACGTAGAATTAAACGTACATGTTCGTTGGTACATTTCATGAAAAAAAATTTTGTTGTGTAATTTTTTACATTTTTTTCTGAATATATTGAAGGTTATGGACGGACAACAATCAACATCGTCTGGTAGTGGTCAAAATACAGATCGAATAGATCCAACATCACTGCAATTCCAAACAGTGTTGACTGAAAAACCTCTAGACAATGAGTGAAACAAAAACGGTGAAGTGGTATCTTAGTGAAACATGTGTCGCAACAGATCACTACTGACAAAATTACCAGAGTTTGCAACTAGGTAGCAGTTTGTGACACCGCTGGCAAGGTCGTCACAATCAGTGAGTTAGCAGTGAGAGGCGATGAATTGTTGAGGCTGTACCAAAATTACTGTAAGATTGATCGAGTCATAGTAGCTCAAATATGAGGGCTGTCGATAGCCGATAAAGTTTTGGAGGTTAATAGGTTTATTAGAGAGGTCAAGAAGCTTCGGCCGTAGAAAACGCCTTGTACGACATTTCCAGCAAGATGAAGGGTCACCTTGATCGCCTCACCACACCCAACACCAATCAACAACACCGTTGAGATGGGTGGCGCTGATAAGCTACCACCATTACAAGTACCGTCATTTGGTGGTAATTACGAGCACTGGCTTGAATTTAAGTCACTCTTTACACAAGGGGTCATCATAAGAGATAGGTTGTCGGATGTTCACAAATTTCGGCATCTACTTACTGCTGTTGATAAAAGAATCCAAGAGAAGATAAGTAGCATCTCAATCACTGGAAGAACTTCTCAAGGGCTTGGAAGACGTTAAGGTCAGACTTTGGCTGTAAGAGGCGTTTGGTTGGCGCTGAGTTAACCAACTAACTTGATCAAAAACAGCCACTGCTCGAGACCTGTCAAAAATACTGGCCAAAGTCATTCACTTCAGAGCAGCTTTGAAAAAACTTGGCAGGCTTGTGGAGCACTGGAATAATTTAGACCTAGGCAGAATTTCATGATTTTTTAACAACCTAGAAAAGAGCCTTGGAGTTGATGGAGGAAAGAAAAACCAATTCTTCATCAAAAGAACAAAACTTGGTACGTTTTGTACAATCATCATCATCATCATTAGCAGCAGCAGCAGTAACATCAGTTGCACTCTGTGAGTCTGTGAGAACTGTAGTAGACTTTTTTGTATCTCAAATTTTTTTGATGACATAGATAGTTTTTCAATAATAAGCATACACAAACTCCGAGTTTTAGGAAAAATTTATCAAAAACCAGAATTGAAAAAATCATTCAAAAAAATTTTGAAAAAAAAAGAAATACGTATTCATTATTATTTGCTCAAAAATAATAAAATGAAATTTGTGAGCCATTCTAGACTCGCGGGTTAATTATGTCTAAACATCTTGGGCGTTAAAATATAGTTTTGAAAATGTAAGGTATCTCGATTCGTTTAAGGTGGCACTTTTTTAAAAAATTGAAAGAAAAAAAAATTTTTAAAAATTTAAAATTTTAAAATATTTGGACTCAATGAAATTTTTATAATGATTAAGGCCTTGAGTCCAGAATCCACAAAATGTCAATTTTTTCTATTCTCCTTTTTTCATTTTTTAAATGCCACCATGGTATGATGCCACGGTCGATTAACACGTAAACTTATTCCAACCCTCACAAATTTTCCAAACTGCTTTTTTTTTAAATGTTCTATATAATTTTTTTTTTTTTGGAGCTATAGATAAAGTGCGTGGCAACCCAACGTATATTTATATTATTTAAATACTTTTGATCGCAATGAAGAAACAGAGTATTGTAAATTATTATTTTTTAATACTCTGCTTCCGGTTTCGAAATTTAGAAATTTTTGATATTTATAACAAAATAATAATATTAGATATCATACATTAATAATAATTATTATTATTTATTAATAATACTAATTATTATTTTTAATAATATGAATTATTATTCATTGATAATGTTAATTAATTAAGAACAAATGGATAGGAAGAAAGATGCAATTGTTCAAATAATTCGTTCAACAGTAATTGTACTAGTAATTATCTTTTTTTAATTTGCAACGTTTTTCTTAACTATTTGTTAATATAAAAAATGACTTTATGAAAATTTAAATGCATTTATAATTATAACAAATAACTAGGAAGATAGATGCAGTTGTTTAAATAATTTTTAAAAGAGTAATTGTACCAATAATAGATTTTTTTTTTTTTTACATTTTCTTCTGTATTGAATTTTTTTGGAACAAATACGTTATTATTATGATTATATAATTTTTAAACAATATTAAGGGAGTTGTTACGTGCTATATTTATATATTTGATTTTATTACAAACAAATTAATAATTACTGAATTCCATGGATAATATCAAATATTGGTAAATAGATAAAATTCCTTTTAAATAAAATTTTATTTATTTTTCAATTCAGCATTCACTGACATTTTGTTTAAATATTTTCTTTTACATATTCTTCTTCATTCATAAAATTTTTATATATTTTTATTTTTTTCTCAAGCATCGTTGCTATTTACCTGAGCAACCCGATATTTTATATCCGTTGAAATCAGTAAATTATTTAAAATTATATCAGGAAATTAATTTTGCTGACTATTATGAGAACCATTAATTACCATTGGTGAAGAGACGTTCCCACTTGGGATCTTCCCTGCTTGTTATAAAAATTTTATGGGTACTTCAATGAATAAATTTTCAAAAAGCGTCACTCTTGCGACAACTCTAGTTTGAATCAAATCTTAAATCAATTTAAACGATTTCAAAATTGTATTCATCAAATAATAAATAAATATATAATTGAAAAATTTTATTGTAAAAATTGTGTGAATATTATTTTCCTGCGTTTAAAGTTGAATTGATATTTCTCATCAAATACTATCAACCAGGCGACCATCCAGATTGACACGCTCTACAATAACATTGGTTTTGGGAATATTCAATACAATCAAGGTACATCTACATACATACACATTTCCTTTTAACCCGTTAACCTGTAGGGAATAACAAAATAAGAGGAATCGCGTTAAATATCTAGTTGACTAAATTTTATTATTCTGAATTAATTATATTATCAAAATTCAATTAAACATTCTTTCCTATTTCCATAATTCAAAGTTTAATTCAATTTAGATCAATTGGGTAAGTAACAGAGTACTTGTTTTTTTTTTCACAAATCTATTTTCTCCCTCAGTCATTTGTTCGTTCAAAAATTATTGATTGTTTATTCAAAGTTTATTAAATTCGAGGTCCACCGGTAGTTGTCCTTAAATAAATAAGTTTTTAAACAATAATTAAACAAGTGATTGTCTTCTTTCTAATTATATCTTCTTTCGGAACTATATGTTTATTTAAAAAATGTATTCATGTAATTCTAGATAAATTTATTAGGCAAAAATAACTAAAATGAAAAATTCCATTGAATGTATAATTTATTAAAGAGTAATTGCATAAATAATAGTCCATTTTTGAAATTTTTCATTTTTCATTTTTTATTTATTTTATTTTTATTTTAATTTTTAATTTAATTTCATTACATATTCTTCCATAGCCAATCGTTGATTTAAGAATTATTAATTGTTGATTGAAGATTTATTTTTAAATATTAATGAGCTAGAAAGATAGGTGTAATTGCAAGTAGTGTATAAGTGAGAATCCTGGACCACGACCCCCCGCTGTGCCGCGGTTCAATCCGCGGTTTGGTAACCGCGGGGGGGTCTTTAATTTGTAGTCTTATTCGACGTGTAATCCACGGGTCAGCGGGGGTTGCGGGGTTTGATTCGCGAGGAGGGGAGGGGGTATTTCGTGGTCTTACTCGAGGTGCGATCCTCGGGCGGGAGGGGAGGGGTAGATGTCATGAATATTATTATTATTATTATTCCGCATACTTTAATTTTAGATTCCCGCCATTTTTAATTTTCAAATTCCGCCATGTTTCATTTTGAATACCTATGCTGCCATCTTTATTTTTTTAATGTTACTACTACTATATTTTTCTAACTTTGAAAAAAAAATTTTTTACCTTGACCGAGATTCGAACCCGGGTTACCACCGTGGAAGTTCAATGTGCTACCTACTCAACGATTAAAGCTTAGCGCTGCTTTGTCAATATATTTGATCATTATATCTGCAATTGATGATTTCCTTAGTTTGATAAAAGAGAAAAAAATTTTGTTTTAATGGTGTTTTGAACTATGGATTATGATATTAACATTCAAGAACCTTTTAAGTTACACCATTGAAACAAATTTCGAAAGTACTACGTACAATGAAAAGATATTATATTTAAAATAAACCTTCGATAGCTCAGTTGGTAGAGCAATGGACTGTAATTGGTTCGATTTATTAAAAGAGTTATCCATTGGTCGCTGGTTCGAACCCGGCTCGAAGGATTTTTCTTTTTAATTCAATTTATTATTTCTTAAAAACGTCATTCCCGATGATGTTAATTTGATTCTAAAGTTCAATTTTTTTTGAACCATTGCGCTAGTAGTTCTTTGAAAAGTGGGGATGATTCAATTTAAGTAAGTGCATCATCAAAATTTTTTTTAGTTAATTTCACAAAATTTTAGTGAGAAAACATACTATAAAAAGTTTCAAAAAAAATGTCAGCATTTATTGATTTTCAAGGGTTTCAAGAAAAGCAAGGTTAATCCTTATTAATAGAATTAGCCATTGAACCATTAAGTTCAAAAATGAAACCAAAAGCAATAATATTCAAACCACCATGTGATAGAGCAACATTGAGTGAAAAATATCAAGAAACAGTATCTAATTGTGAAATATATCATCATGGAATATCATGGGAAAATGGTACTGAAGAATACACTAATCTTTTAAATATTATTAGTGAAGAAATTATTGGAAAATTTAATTATTTATTCGTCAAAGGAGAAGATGGTTGAAAAAAAGTGGTTGACTCTTATACTTTCTCACAATTTACCAACAGTTATCAACTTCGATGATTTAGAATGTCCTGATATAAAAATACTTGAATCTAATCATCCAGCTATAAGACATGAATCAATGCATTTAAATAATGCATATTATAAATGTTTAGTTAAAAATGCACAAAGATATAAATCATGGTATAGCATGACTTTTTCAATGAGAGCCAGTTTATATAAGTCCATAGCGCTTTTTTGTGCTGTAACAAATATAAGCGATTCAGCTGAAGCAGAAATTACAACACTTCCGCTACCGATAATTATAAAATTCGCATCGCATCAAATTGATGAAATCTGGGAGAAATTATCGGAAGAACAGCAGATGAATCCTTCAATTTTTGGATTAAGAAAATGCAAACAACACCCTTTGCAAAATAACTCAAATAAAGATACCGATGAATGTGGTCTTTTTCTTCATGTTGCTATAAAAGATTGTTTAAAATGTAAAGGAATAAATAATGAACAGTTTTGTTAATGTAAGATAAATAAATAAATACATTTAAAATAATGAAAATTCTTTTTAATTTCTTTAATGTAATATAGTAAATAAGTTGAACCTCTGTAAATTTCCATAAATTCTATATTTTGAGAAAAGATAAAACATGATGAAACATGTTAAAACAAGTTTAAACTTTGGAATGTATTGTGAGAAAAACTTTCTCTTAATCATGAGATTTTTCAATTATTTCTTTTATGAATAAAAATACAATAGGAATCAATCTTTTTAGAACAAAAGAATATTTTTTAAACAGTAGGGAACAAATTTTGAGAATTAGAAAATATTAAAATCCTAACCTAACCAACCACAGCGTGTTTCCTTCCTATTTTTTATATCTACTCAATGAAAAATCGGTTGGTGGGATTAACATAATAGTGGGGGAAGAATGTTTTAGTATAAAGATCAGTGTTTCCAAGTCTATCATCAAAAAAGTTTTCTTCAAAACGACTAAAGGAACTCTTTAGCAGTGAAACTAAGAATCTTCCTTATCAAGTTAATAAGTGAAGTTAATGATGTCAACTAGTAATCTTCTCTTAGCACACACGATTGTACTTAACGAGTCACAAAGATCTTAAGTGTTGGATTTGGAAAAGATAATGATATAACTATTTAAATTTGTGATAATATTTCAAAAAAAGAAGTTTTATTCCTTATAGATACATGAGAAATTTTTATTGAATAAATCTAAATTCATATCATCATGGTTTTCGGCTACTGGTAATACGAGTGAATTAGGAAAAAAATATTCAACAATTAAATGCATCAATATTGAAATAATTCTTGATTACTCACACAACACAAGATCTGTTGTTTTCAAACAAGAAAATAGTAAAATAGTATTGCTTGAAAATTCAATGAAAGAATTAATGAATAAAAGACCCTCGATCAGTTACTGTATAAAAATTCTAGAAACTATACCTGCAGTCCAATACAACTATGCTATTGTACGTTACCTACATAGAAATGTAAAAATGGAAGACTTTGCGATATTTCCAGAAAAAAACTTTTTAAACGAATGTATTTGAATAATCATCAAGTATTTTTTGAATTATATATTAATGAACTATTGATGTATAATTTTGATCAATTATATCACGATATAAAAAAAGGTGCTGTAAGACGTTGGTAACATTTATTTATCAATTTGCACGAATTTATTGATAACGACCAGATTTATTGATAAATAATAATAATGATAAAAAAGTCTATACTTATAAATTTTAATTTTTAAATTAATATAAGGAATAAATTAGATATAGGTAAACTTTTCATAAATTTTAAGAAAAGTTAAAACATGATGAAACAGGTTAAAACTCGTTTGAATTCAATCAATTAACCATTCTTTTTTTAGAGAAAAGCTTTTTTTAATTTGTGCGATTTTCCATTATGAAAAATACAATAAAATTAATCCCTCAAAACAAGTTTGAACTTGTTTAAACAGTAGGGTGCAAAATTTTTAGAATTAGAAAGTTTTGTCCCTTCTATAATGTATATCTAATATATAGAAATCTCGTGTCCCGGTGTTTGTCGCCAAACTCCTCCGAGACCGCTTGACCGATTCCCTTGAAATTTTCCATGGATTTTTTTCGTGACTGCGAATCAAATGTAAACTATATTTCAACCCTTTAATTTATAAGGGTAGTTCACCCTTAAGGGAAAAAATGGAAATGCCATTATACGCCATCTATACTTTATTCATAAATACATACGATGGTCAGTAATGCAGTTCTCATCCAAATAGTTATATGAATAATATATACATATAATATTTGCATCTAATTAGGCTAAGGTTGATCGAATCAAAATAAACTATTATATGGATTCTATTGGAATTTTTTTGGAGAATATTGGAGTGAAGTTAATTTTCTTTGGGAGTTGATGGTTTAATTAATATTAACTAATTAAGATTTAGGGGCGCAGGCAGCCTGGATTTTTTTAATTTTCAACTTTTTCAAGTTATTTTTTTTTAAATGGATAGATAATTCTTTGAAGAATTATAAAATGCAAAAAAATTCCATTGGGAGTTCTTCAATTAATTATTAAAAATTATTATAATTTTTAAATTGTTGCTATACGCTGATCGATCATTTCGGTCAATTGCGCATTTCTATACTTCTAAACCCTAGCATGGATGTGTAAAAATGTGTTTATAATCAAATATGTAATTGTTTTTCCTGATTTTGAAGACTAAATTATATAACAAAAAATATAGGTTCGAATACTTTTTTCAATTTAAATAATAGGTAAACGTTCTTTCAAGAGTTATCATAAAAATAAAGCTGTTACACATATACACGTCTACATATACATGCTAGGGTTAGGAAGTATATGAATGCGCAATCGACCGAAATGATTGATCAGCGCATAGCAACAATTAAAAAATTATAATATTTTTTAATAATTAATTGAAGAACTCCCGATGAAATTTTCTTGCATTTTATATTTTTATAATTCTTCAAAGAATTATCTGTCAATTAAAAAAAAAATAACTTGAAAAAGTCGAAAATTAACAAAATCCAGGCAGCCTGTGCCCCTACATCTTAATTAATTAATATTAATTAAACCATCAACTCCCGAAGAAAATTAACTTCACGCCAAAAATCTCCAAAAAAACTCCAATAGAATCTATATAATAGTTTATTGTGATTCCATGCGTATTTTTATATGTATAAATATTTATATAATATACATATTCGCTCAAATCATATGTTGACTGTATATATACATGTATATTTTTTTTAAATTTACTGCAGATATTTCAGTATAATAATGATGTGAATATTTATTTTTCTTTGTAAATATTAATTATTCAATTTTGTCAAATTGAAAAGTTGATAAAATGAAATAAGTTAAGTCAAGCGCTACGTCAAACCTATAGTGTTTTGTAGGAATATTTTATATCGTAATAAAACGACTTCAAATTTTTAAAATTGTGTTTTGGAAAAATTTGTATGATCAATTATTATTACTTTTTTTTTTAATACTATTTGAGAATAATTATAATTCAAAATTATTTACATCTTAAGTTTTGTCGTTCATTTACAAAGTAATTCCAACAGAGCCAGAAAATTCAAAATTAAATATCACTATTTCTTCAATAAAAAAATTAGTATATGACCGAGAAATTGGTCATAATAATTCAAATAAGGCCCACAAAAAGAAAAAAATTCATGACCATTTTCACCCACATTTCGTTGAATAAAAAAAAATGATAAGCCCAAAAGACCAAAAAAAAATATATTAAACTGTATAAAGGGAGTATTTCCACGCAAATAGCAATAAAAAGTTTAGGTCACAGCTCTGTAAGAATTAAAACGAAAAGTCTATGTTGGAGCCTGAAATTTTTGCTTGATAATGTACAAAACTCAGCCAACCACGGCCAAGTCGTATACCAATAAAAATACGGAATATATATCTGCATGTGTGTGATCTGTATATACAAGTATAGATCGGCGTGCGACGCATCAATGACACTCGGATACATTCGGCCTCACGTTTATTTCAAATATTAATTAATTTCATAAACTTTAATCAACAATATCTCCGAACTGCGATGGGACAAGAATATAATTTTTTTCCAAAAATATCTAGACAATATTAATTTTATCATACTAATTTGCTATCAAATCGGTAAACTCAGTTTTTCTGTTGACAACTTTTATACGCGAGGATTATACTACAAGTTAAAATACCTTTCATTTCTATTTTTAGAAAGTTCTTTTGCCACTAGAAAATCTTTAAATTGTAGTCTTCGGCAAGACGAACACTATATAAAAAATTTGAATTTTTTTTGTGACCATGACTTTCAATATATTCAATATTGACTTTTAAAAAATTCCGTCTTTTCCGCAACGAATTGGAGTATACAGGCCCTCTAAACGTAAATAATAGTATTACTCTGTCTTTCGGAGGCAACCTTACTGGAATTAAACTTTGTATCCATTTTTGAATTCACTGAGATAAAATGAAGATCCTATATATTTCTGGAATTTTCCAACTATTGCTTGAGGGTGTTTCCACCGCTTTTTTTCTGAATTTTACTGACTGCAAAACTGTTCTTTTCTTAAAAATATTTTTTTTTTCTGAAAAATTCATGTATGACAGCCAATAATATGTTATTAATTAAAAAGTGAGCCTCGACTTTTTTAATATTTAAATTCGTGAAAATTTTGGAAATTTCTGGAATTTTATCATCGATTTATATCCAAAATCAAAAAATTGAAATGAAAAATGTCTTGATGATTTGCGTAGATTTTTATTTTTAAGTTTTAAAAACTTCATAATTTTAAGAATATCCTTAATATAATAATGTTGATTTTCATGAGAATAGTATTTTAGAAAAAAAAATTATTTACAAAAAAGGTAGGTAAGTGGGTAGGTCATATTTAAAAATAAAGGGGCTGGAAACACCTTCAAAGACGGGTCGATAACTTCTAAAAAAAAACTCTGTTGTTTCCAAGTCTATCATCAAAAAAAGTTTCCAAAACTAAACGAGCTCTTCAGCAGTGAAACTAAAAATCAACCAATAAATCAAGTAAGTTTTCTACAATTCTTCAAAAAAATTATTGATTTTATATTTGAAATATTTGAACATAATTGAACATTATTGCATTTTTTTTGTTCAGGAAAAAATGGGTTTTCCTAAAACAAAATTACTTTCCAAAGGTAAACAACGTAGATCTTTGAATGATTTGCAAAATAATACAGTTTACCACATAACAAAAGTTAGAAAATTTATTGGATCAAAGTTTGGTGCAGCACTAACAGCTGAAATTGATGGACAATATTATGTATATTTACCAAAAAAATATGCTGAACATTTTAACAGCAATAAACAAGAATTCAAGTAGTTGGATGACGAAGCTGAAAAAGGAGTTTTAACTATTGTTTGTACTGGTGGAAATAATAGAAAAGAAATAACATTAGATGACTCTATGAAAAATCATGATGATATTAATATTATGGAAAAAGAAATAAAACATTAAAACTAATTTATATTAATTAAAAAATATTTATCTGTATATAAATAAAGGAATAAAAAAAATCGATACTGAATTTAAAGTGTTTATGTATTATTTATTCTTTCAAAAAACCTTATTATTTAATTTACATTTTATTTAAGTCAATTTATGTACTAAACCACTTATAGGTCTATATTCAATTATTTTATCATGTAAAATTAAGCAATATGCTGTTGTCCCTTCAGGAAAGTTGTCTTTCGATTCAAATTCTAAGCGTGCATCAACAGCATCAGTCTTTAAAAACTCATTTTGTTTACTACAATCAATCACAATTAATGGTGCTTTTGTAATAAAAGTTCTTTTTGACATTGGATCTATCTTTGAGCCATAGTAAGACTCTGAAAAATTAGCATACATATTATATAATATAGAAAATTTATTTTTTTCAATATCAAGATTCAAATTTCCATAAGGGAAAATCTGTGAATTTAGATATAGCTTAACATTTTTTATTTTACAATGATCAAAATATGATATATTTTTATCCCAATTTTTTTTTCTACTTGTTTGAAAACCAAGAATAACATAACGTGGCTTTTCCAGTTGAGTTGCAGTTTTTACAGTCTATATATGATGAGTTCTATTTGGCAGCAATGGGTATTCGTATAAATCCCAACTTCGAAATCCCATTCAATATTTAAAATTTTTATATCAAATAATGAAGTACTATTATTAGTTCTAGCGACACACATTATGGCATTCAAATCAGAACGTGATCGTACCATAATTAATTCATGTTTAATATTTACAATTATTTTTTGATAATCTTCAGCAAAACCAAAAATTCTTTTTAAAGGTATACACCAAAAAATCCATCATCATTTGTTAACTTTATATTATTATTAACATCATCATTATTAGGTCTCAACCATCCTTCGTTTTCATAATTCATTCTGTGATCCAGAGATTTTTCATTGAGGATGTTATACGAACATTTTTTGATTTATCAACTAAAACCCCATTCAATTCACCAATCTTATAACAGGATCTACTTGTTGACCTTGATCTTTATCATTTACTTTTTTTGATAATTTTCCACTTATATGTAATAAACTTTTTGATGGTAAAACAAACAAGTCTTGATTTTGTATTAATATTCTTATTTCATCACTATTCTCGAAATTATTTGATCCAAATGATTGATGTGCGTGCAGCTCATAATCAGATATATCATTGTTGAATTGAACAGGTGTGTTGATATTGAGTATATTTCCATCACTCATGTTGACGTGTAAAACAGTTAAGACAAGTTATATTTATCCAATTAAAGTTCCAAAATTTTTTACTTTTAGTCCTAGACTTTGCAGATATTTTATGTTCTGAGGTGTCAACTTCTTGACTGCTTGATTCAGACTGTCTTGAGATGTCCATGATGCGCTGTTTTTATATGATGATGATGATGATCCTCTTTTTATAACATGTGAATTGAATGCAATTCCCATATTATGATTTTACATGTAAGGTAATTGTTATTGTTTCACCTCGAAAATTTACTAATCTTCCTTTCTGATCTACAATTTTCAATTGTAAATGATCAATTGTTTTTACTGTAATTGGTAAATAAATTGGATTTGCTGGTACTTCAGTTATCTTATAACCTGGTGGTACAGATGGAAAAAAACTATGTATTGTATGTACTTTTTGATTATTCACATAAGCACCAGTTGTGATGTTGCACTCTATTCTCAATGAATTTGTCTTTATAATGTTGATTGGAAAATCTCATTGATGTTTTATATCAGCTTTTAAATTTTTTGATTCAAATCCTAGTAATGTTGCTGGTGAATTTGTTATTGTGAAATCAATGTCATTAATACTTTGAATATATGAATGTAAAGTATTTATATTATATTTCAATGAGATTCCATATGATTCAAAATCTCTAGCAATATCATCTATTTCATAACTACCAGTTGGTATTGTTTGTATACTTGTGATGCCACTATGTGGGTTAGTAAACTTGATTATGTTATTATCAGCATCAATATTTGGTATTGAGTTGAATAATAAAAATGATGTAAGGGCTAATGAATAATTTTTATCCCTTGATAATTGAATTGGCGGAAAATAATCAGTTTCTAAAACTGAAGAGTCACCAGTTAACGTTAAAGTTAATGTATCATTCATGACCGTGGTTAATGAATAACTGATGAAAAAAAAAATATTTTCATTCTTTTTATAGTTTATTAGCAAGTAATGCTAGACATAAATGTCCACAATTATATGTATTCCAATCTTGATATCGTTTATAATTAAAATTGATGCTACCAACATTAAGATAGCTAACAAGATCTTTCGGTGGTTGTAAGTTGCCAAAACTATCAAAGTATATTGCTAATTTTTGATTGAGTTTTTTATATGCTACCCAATGTGTTCCAGGATTTTTTTTATCATCTAAATTTATAATTCCACACTCTTGTTTCCATGGTCCATCTTTCGACATATCATTACGCATCAAAACTCCACGAAAATTAGCAATTTTTAATTGTTTGGCAAATTGTAAAATATCACCGTCAGTTAGAGCTCTTTGTGGTAGCATCAATTGAAGTTTTTTGGAGAAAGATAAAGTCCCATTCCACTCTTATGAGGTGTCAAATAAAGTCCTTTTCCAATAGCAATTGATTCCATCATTTTATTATGTCTTATATTTTCATTCATTTGATCTTTACTGGACTTTACTGCATTAATGGCTTTAACAACACCAGAAGCTCCACCAACTAATCCCCCTAATGCAGATATAGCTGAGAAAATTGGTATTAAAAACTGTAATGCTCCATCAATATGCTTAGCAACTGGTAAAACTCTTGGCTTTTTACCACCGTTTGTTTTGATTGCTTCTTTTGCACCTTTCAATGCTGATTTTATTGCAATAGATGAACTATTTTTTCCTTTCATTGCTCGTTTTGCTGCTTGAACTATTTTTGAAAATGATATTTTTTTTCTTTTCTGAATTTTTTTCTTATTATTTTTTTTGTTAGTGCGAATTTTACGTTTTAATAACTTTCCACCAATTTTCCTTTTTGTTTTTTTATTTTTCATTGTAGATGATAATTTCGTTTTTTTACAACATTTTTTTTTATTAACACAACCCATACCGAATTTTGATTTTACTTTCATAGCACCAGTAACAAATGTAGCTGCGGCTCTCTCACCTAAACTTGCGTCTTTAGAAAAGATACGTTTAGCTGCTTCACGAGCTAGAATATCGTCAGCTGCGTTTCTTGCTTTTATATCGTTTCGATTTTATGAATAAGCAATGTCGTGATTTTTACAAGCTGCATCCAAGGGATTAATTCCAGGATCACCTCTAGCTAAACGTTTTTGTAATTTAGTTCCTGGTCCACAATAAGAGTAACCAGAGAGATGAAGTTCGAATGGTAACCTGTTAATTAGGCTATTAAGTATTCCTTTTCCACACCGTTTTTTTTTTTTTTTATTAGGTGTATGCTCAAACATAGTTGAGTATAAACTAACTGGAAAACTATAAAATACCGCAATTTATACGAATTGAGCTTAGTATTAATCAAGATGGAATATCAGAAACAAGTTCTAAAATTACCAGTTTTAAATTTTGATATAACATCTAAAAGTGGTGATGGTTTTATAGAAAAAAGACATGGTGATTTATTACCAAATACAATACGTTGTGCAATAATTGGAAGAAGTTATTGCAGTAAAACAAACGCATTAATGAGTTTAATTGTTGATCCAAATGGTTTACGTTTTGCAAATATTTAGAGGTAGCAAATCATTACATCAACCAAAATATCAATATTTAGAAAAATTATTGGAACCAATTAAAGAAATAAATAATTATAAATTTTCGGATAATGATCAAGTTGTGTCAGTTGATGAAGCAAAACCAAATTCACTATTCATTTTCGATGATGTAGCAACTGAGAAGCAAGATCATATAAAAGCATTTTTTGCATAGGTAGACATAACGCTGTTGATTCATTTTATTTATGTCAATCATATGCACGTATTCCTAAACACTTGATACGTGATAATATTAATTTTTTGATTATTTTTCCACAAGATGATACTAATTTAAAACATATACATCATGATCATGTTAATATTGACATGGAATATAGCGAATTTCGAAAAATGTGTATAAATTGTTGAAAAGAAAAATTTTGTTTTCTATGTATTGATGAAGACAAAGATATTGATAAAGGAAGATATAGAAAAAACTTTGACTGCTTCATAACTATAAAAAACAAAACAATTTGTTGATTTTTATAAGTTATCTGTGAATTTTTATATAATCAAGATGCCTCTCAGTGAGCAAGAGCTTATTGATGAAACTAAGTTTTTGAGTGAAATTGAAAAAGTACAAGATGTTATACGTAAAAAATATCAAATGATAAAATTAGATAAAGAAAATATTGCTAATGTTGCAAATGAATATCTTAAACCTGTTGTCGAACCATTAAAAAAATTGACTGCACAATTACCATCAAACATCTCAAAACCAATAATAAATAATGACTTATTTATTTTTATTTCAATTTTATTAATTATAGGGTGTAGAGCCCCCGCATAGGCATTAGACTTTTCGTCCATTTTACCTTCTCCTATCTTTATTTAAGCTCCCATAATACCCGATTCGTCCGCGAACATCGCGATCGCGCACATAGACAGCTTCATTATTTCTTCTGGTTCACAAAAATATTTACCGAAGCATCGAAATCTTAGCTCAGTCAGACCTATACAATAGCATAGTATATGACTTGCTGTCTCTTTTATTCCCTCATCACATTTGCGACAGGTATCGTCCTAAACTAGCCCTATCTTTTTCAGATGTCCGTTGAGCTTGCAGTGTCCCGTTACCAGGCCCACCACTAGCCTCAACTGAGTCCTAGTCAAATTTAGTAGCTGTCGTGCTACCTTTCCGTCAGGTTCCCTTAGAAAACAGTGAGTCTTCCTTGCTTTGGGCTCCTCTCTCCATAATCTTCTGTGTTCCCTGTTTTGATAGGCACGAATCTCCGATTTAACATAAGAATCCGCGATACCAACAGCCGGACCCGGCCCATGGAGTTTCTTTGCTGAGCCTCCACGAGCCAGCTCATCAGCCGTCTCATTTCCTACTATACCGGAGTGTCCCGGTACCCATAGTAAAGTGACCTTGTTAAGCAATGCCAGCGCTCTTAGCTTCTCTCTACATTCTCTTACCAAGATTGATTTATCTACTGGCGCATCCACCGCCATTAGCGCTGCTTGGCTATCGGAATAGATACATATTCTCTTATTCCTATAGCCACGCTCTAGATTATTCTCTGCACACCCTAGCAGTGCAAGCACTTCTGCCTGAAAGACCGTGCAGATTTCCCGTAATACAAAGTTAGTGCCCTTTTTCGAGCCTTGAAGACAGATTCCTGCCTCCGTACCTTCCTTGTCTTCGAACCATCTGTGAACCAGACCAGATCAAATCTCGAGGTCGGTCCAGGTTTACTCATCCACTCCTCGCGTGTTGGGTAGCTTACTTTATATTTCTCTTCGCAGAGTTCATCTTTCTCTGCTCGTTTTGAATGGAACAATGCCCAGTGTCACCAATGCATCCCACCCATTATCCATTTCTCATCAATCTGCTTGCAACACTAAGTGCATCAGTCTTCACATTTACATGTACCGGGGGCATATCCAAAAGTGCTCCCATAGCACAGATGGGAGTCGACCTACCTGCCCCCGTGATACCTCTCAGCGCTAGACCTCTGACCTGTTCCAGAAGACCCCTGGCCCCCACCTGCCTAATTCTCTCCACCAAACGATGGCTCCATGCACAACTGCAGGTAGAACCACCACTTGATACATCCAGGTCATGATACCCGGGTTTATACTCCAGTTCCTGCCACAGATCCTTCTGAGCGTATATAGCATCATGACGGCTCTGTTTCGGACTCTCTCTACTTGCAAACCCCAGTTTAGTTTTTTATCTAGTATAACACCAAGATGTTTCACTGAGTGTGAGGGTTATTTTGCCATAGAATTTTGGATTTTTCCATTCTTCTAGCTTTCTCTCACGCGTGAAGACGACCATTTCTGTTTTATCAGGATTGACCAACAGCCCTGTGTCTTCACACCATCTCCTCACTATATTTAGTGCCGTTCGGGTTCTGCTACTGGCAGTGCACGCATCCCCTGCCAATATCATGATAGTTGTATCATCAGCATACCCCTGTGCGTGGAAGCCTTGACGGTTCAAATCTACCAAGAGATCGTCAACGACCAGACACCATAACAGTCGACATAATACTCCTCCCTGCCGGCATCCTCGGTCGATAATCGCCCCCAGTGTTTCCCCTCCTCTTCTTACACAAATATGACGATCGAACAGCATGTTCTTAATCCACCTTCTCAAGGTTGAATGAATCCCAAGCCTATCCGATGCTCTTTCTATGGCATCAATCGGGGTCTGGTTAAAAGCCCCCTCTATATCCATGAAAATCCCTACCCCCAGTTCTCGTCTGTCCTTAGCTTCCTCAACTTACTAACAAGTTTGTGAAGTGCCGCATCTACAGACTTCCCTGGTTGGTATGCAAATTGCATCCCATTCAACGGCCCATTGATCCGTAACCCATCCCTTATATATCTATTTACAAGACGCTCTAGCGTCTTGAGCATATACGAGGTGAGACTAATCGGTCTATACGCCCCTGGTTGGTTCTTATCAGCCCTTCCTGGCTTAGGAATAAATAAAACTTCCGTTTTGCGCCACTGCCTCGGAATATACCCCGTGGCAATACACGCCCTGAAGGTTTTACAAAGTGGAACAAGTGTGTGGTTTAATCTCTTTTGAAGCATAACCGGTAGCACTCCATCAGCTCCCGGGCTTTTATAGGGTTCGAACCCATTCACTGCCCATTTGACTTTTTCAATGTCAACCACCCTGGACCCAGTGTCCCAGTCCCGGCACTCCATCCCCCTTGGTGCGCCCCAGGTGTCTGCTAGTGTGGTTTCTACGTACCCAGGGAAATATATGTCCACCAGGACCCCTATCTCTTCCTTCCGGTCAAGGGCATAGCCTCCTCCCGGAAGTTTGAGTGGTCCACCTGCTGCACCCCCTTCCTCGGCAATAATTTTCTTAAGTCTGGCAGCATCCGGCAATATAGAGGTTTCCCCACAGAATCGTCTCGAAGAGTCCCTCTTAGCCTTCTTTACTGCCAGCTTAAATTCTTTTTGTAGAGCTCTATATTGCTCTGCAGCTCCCGGCCTACCTTTCAGTACCTTATTCAGGGCCCTGCGTACGCCGGATCTAAGTATCTGCAGAGCGCTACTCCATCATTCATTCTTGTCCCTTATTACGCTTAGGGGACAGTTATTTCCATATGACTTGACCATCGCATTCCGCAAAAATGTCGCCGCACCTTCAATTTCACTCGGAGTGTTAAACTTTGCTGGAAAGAAACCAATCCTCCCCTCCAGCTCCGCTTCATACGCTAGCCAGTGGGCTTTGCGCGGGTTACGAAAACTTTGCGCGCTCTTCGCCGAGGTCGCTGCAGCCCATTCGAATTGAATGTATCTGTGATCTGACAGCGTCGGATCATTAGATACCTTCCAATTTTTAATTCCACTTGCCACTTCAGTTGTAGCCATCGTTAGGTCTATCACCGAGTTCCTTACACTAGTTAAGAAAGTAGGTTTCCTACCTTTATTGATGATTTCCAGGTCCGTGGTAAGTATGTAGTCCAGTAGAGCTCTTCCCCGGTTGTTGATGTCGCCGCTCCCCCAAGCAGCGAACATTTTATAAAACAATGGAAAATAAAATGTTCTTTGAATTTAGCATGCAAGGAAATTATAGATGGCTGAAATTATTACCATTATTAATTGAAGAATATAATAATACGAAACATCGCACAATTAAAATGAAACCAGTTGAAGTTATCGGGGAAAATATAAAAATTCTAAAACAGACTGTATTTAATAGCTTAAATCATTGTTACGCGAAAATAAAATTTAAATTAAATCAACATGTTAGAATAAGTAAATATAAACATGTTTTCGAGAAAGGGTATAAGCCGAATTGGACAAATGAAATATTTACAATAACAGCAATTAATAAAACATCACCTGTAACATATAAACTTAAAGATCAAGGAAACCCTATTCAAGGATGTTTTTATATAATTTACTTCGCAAACCAATAAATTCTTTTATTATTTTTCCGTTGTTCTCATCTTTCATAATACCAATAATTTTTTTATTTTTCAATGGAATTCCATACCGATTATTTTCAGGATAATCAGATGTGTCAAATTTATCAGGATTATTACGTATTAAATCATATGGATTATGACTAATCATATGATAAACAGCAGAATCAGTATCACCATATAAATACTTAACTTTATCCCAATATTCTGGTTTTATAAAGTTATAATGAAAATCATACATATATGTCTTTGAAATTTCTAATATAGAAAATCCAAGATAAATCGGTTTATCAAAAACTATGCTTGTTGGTTTCATTTCAGTAATTACAAGACCATCAATAATTAAGTGGCTATGAAAATTTGGTTTTGAAATATAAAATCGTACTCCACCTTTCCCACTATATTTATTTATTAGTTTTATTGACTTACGAGTTCTCACAGACTCTAATGTTTTACCATAAATTGCATTGATAAATAATTTTCGAAGATCTTTTTCCAATGCACTACGAGCTTGTTTTCTTAATTCAGTATTAAGATCAATATAAGGTTTGAGCCATGGACTTTGTTCAAAATTTAGAACACGATGAACTTTAGTAATAATCATTCCTAAAGAAGTATACTGTTTTAAATTTCTATAATGAACAACATAATTTTTTTTATCATCTAATGTTGCTAATAATTTCGGAGTTTGACTTGTTTCAAGAGGTGGTTTTTCACGTACTGGTGCTAGTGGAAAATCTTTATGATAATGATGTAAATGTGCAGGATAATCTAAATCAACTTCAAGAATATATCCACATTTTGAATTATCATCAATTGAATTTAATATTGATATATCAAAATTATCAATCCATTCAAATTTACATGTTGGCAAGCATTCCCGCATCGCTGCTCCATACATATTATTTAAATCAAAGTACATCAAAAATGACTCTTCTTCTTCTGGATTATATTCATTTCCCATATATCGATTATTAGCTTGTCCATATAGATTTGACACTTGTGATAAACCACCTCTTATACCTTGCTTAATAAACAACATCATTTCAGGATCGGTTAATAATTCCAATTCAATTCGAGTATATCTTAACATTGCACTAAAACTAAGTCCTGGTAACGTATAATAATGTGCCGGATCTAACTTATATGTGTTTAAACAATCAGCTCTTTCAAAAACATCAGCTAAAAGAGCGACATCTGTTCGTAAATATAAATCAGAATATTCACCAAGGGTTTTTATATCAAATTTTTTCAAAACTTTGTGCGCATGCTCGTACGCTTCATTTGAAATATTCTCTTCATTCAATTGTGAATAAAATTTATCTTTTGTTGGAAGTGTTATATCATTGAATTTTTCCCATTTATCAAGATAATCATATTGAAAAACTCCTTTTTTAGTTATCAATTCAAATTTTGCATTATTTTGACAAAAACTTTTTGTTATTTTTTTTTATGATTATCAAAATTATTTGATAATGATTCTATCGAACTTGCCATAAATCTATAAGAATCAATAAATCTCAACTTGATTCTTGTACCTTTTACATGCTTTGTAAATGAAATATATCTTTCTTTATTTATTCCAAGTATATGAATTTTACCTGGGAACTGACTTTTTAATTTTTTTATGATAAAATGTGCATCATAACCTGTAAGATTATGAAATACTACTGGAATTATACATGATTCTTGATAATTTATATTACATGTTTGATGTGCAGCACCTCTAAATTTTGATGTAAAGTGACAATGATCACGTACTTTAACATCATCATTCATAAAAGTTTTTTCACAAATATGACATTTTTTCGCTCTTAAAAATTGTAGTTCTTCATTTAATGTTAGTGACATTGGTTTAATATTATCTAATATACTATTTACTTTATGTGCTATTTGTTCAAGCTCAGAAATAAACCAATCAATTGAATTTTCACTACGCTGAAGGTTAAACTTGGAAAGTGAATCATCATAACTACATTTTAAATAGTCTGCGATACTAGTTGGAATGTGTTTTTGATAAACTTGATTTTTTTCAAATTTTTCATTTTTTATTTTTTCCAACAAACATTCTAAGTCACTATAAATTATAAACGGAACAGTTAATTGATTTTTATAACTTTTGAATTTTAAAATATTAATTTTTTCTGATAGTAATATCATTGCACTTTTAAATTTTACTTTGCATAATTTTTCATGATTATCAAGAGATTGTTGAGAATGAAAATAACATAAACAGCGATCACAAATAATTTTTTTGTTTTTATTTTTTGAAACTTGCGCATAAACTAATTTTGATAAATCTCTTATCCATGCAAAATGATATTGAAATAAATTCTTATTTGACTCTAATTTCACATCATCATCATCATCAATATTTTCTTTTTCTGCTTCAGTATCTCTTTCAACCATTAATAAATGTATTATTTCATTGTCAGATGCATTTTTACTGATGTAATATGGTACAATTCTTTCTTTTCTAAAATTTTTTGTTTTTTATTATTATCATCATCATTATCATCATTATTTTCAATTCCATAAATATTTATTTTTAATTTATTTTGTTTTTCAAAAATTTTTATTTTTTCCCATGTTATTGGAAAAATTATTCCACTACAATTTAATTTATCAACATGTTCTATATAATTACTCACTCAATTACAATGGTTAGTGACTTTATATAAACATGCCAAAACAGACAGAGTAAAATTTCAAGTAATGACCAACCAGATCCTTTTAATTGTACTTCTTCAACATCTTTTAACAAATGTTCAAAATTATCATTAAATATTTGATTTAAATCTGATGATTGTAGAACTTCAAAACTACCTTCACTAAAATAGTTTGTTTCAACTTCTATGCTTTTTATATGTTGTTTCCGAATTTCATAGTTTAAAGCTAAAACTGTATTCACTTTCAATGCATTTTTATCTTGCAAAATATGTGATATGTTCAATCAACATATCAATCAACATTTTTTTAGCATCAGTCATGAATTTTTTCAAATTTTTATGTTTTAAGTTTACTATAACACTTGTTTTCATTCTATTCTTAGATGCATTTTTCAAGTCTTGCCATTCAACGTAATTTCCATTAGAATTGTTTAATAAATCATCTTGAGCTACAGAAACACCAGCACCTCGTACTTGTAATTTTTCTAATTTTAATAACAAACTTGTTAGTATTGCAATTGTTGTTTATTGTCAATCTCCGATGAGCGGCTGACAAATTTTTTATTGATAAGTTGAATTTAGTAATATCTCTACGTATTGAAGTAAAAGTAGAATTAAGCTGGATTTGATTCAGGTTTAGTTCAAGAAGTTGATAATTTTTTCGATATTCTTCTCGAATGAGTATATGTTGTTTGCATAAATCCATTATGTATTACTATTGAGGAAAATTTTTTTTTTTTTCATATCCAAAAATTAAAGATAGCTGCATTTCAAAATTCAAAATGGTAGATAAATAATAATAATAATAACAATAACAATAACAATAACAATAACAATAACAATAACAATAACAATAACAATAACAATAACAATAACAATAACAATAACAATAACAATAACAATAACAATAACAATAACAATAACAATAACAATAACAATAACAATAACAATAACAATAATAATAATAATAATAATAATAATTAATAAGCAACCCCCTCCCTCTCCCACCCGTGGATCACTCCTCGAGTAAAACCACGAAATAACCCCCTCCCCGCCCCGCAAATCACACCCCGTGACCCCCCCGCTGACCCGTGGATTACACTTCGAGTAAGACCACGAATTAAAGACCCCCGCGGTTGTCAAACCGCGAATTTAGCCGCGGATTTTGCCGCGGATTCAACCGCCGATTAAACCGTGGCACAGCGAGGGGTCGTGATCCAGGATCCTCACATACACACTACTATTGCATAAATAAATTTTTAAGTAATTATATTTCAAGTATTTGTTTATTAAAATTAATTACTTCAGGTAATTTTGAATGCATTTCAAAAGCTAGAAAAACATATGCATTTTTTTTATATAAATTTAAAAAAATATTTTTCTAGTTAAATGTTTTTTTTTCTATTTGCATCATATTTCGTAGCTGTTTGTTAATTCAAATGTTTAATTCAAATAATTTTGAAAATATTCAAAATCAGCAAATGACTTTAGGAAGACGAATGCAATTGATCGAATAATTTCTTAAACAGTAGTTGTAAAAGTAATTTTCCATTTTTTATTGCATTTTGCCTCTTCTTCTGTAGCTATTTGTTTATTTAAAAAATTATTCTTTGTAATTTCTAATGCATTCATGATAAATAAATGATTATAGGAAGATAAATTCAGTTATTTGAATAAGTTTTTTTTAATTAATTCTACAGTTAAATGTCTTTTTTTTATTTTCATCCTTTTTTCTTAGCTAAGTGTTTAATTAAGGTTGTTTTCGGAAACCAAGGTAGAATGAATATTTGTGCTTAAAAACGCTATATACCGTAACGTTATATTTTATGTCCGGGTCCCCAAGATTTTTGTGCTGCTACTGATTGAAATATTGACTACTGTAGTATTAGTGTATATACTAATATACACTAATACTATGCTAGTACTCAAAATTTACATCGTGAAACACTGCTATTTCACACTATAAAAAAAATCCTATCGTATGTTTGTGTATGTCCGTATCTGTGTGTTGATTCCCCTTTCCGCTACAGAAAAACAACGAAGGAGAGACAAACAGTGATGCCGAAGTATGAGTCCCCCACGCGCGCAAACCATAAAAAACAATAAATTACTTTTTTAAAACTTGAATAATTATTAAACGAAACATACGAAATGAAAAAAATTTATATCAAAAAATTTATCGTTCTTAGGACTATAAACTGTTAAAATTTGAACGTTTTCTGGTGCGTTTTAAAAAAGTTATTAATAAAAATACATAAAAATATGAGGTAACACCTATACCTTGTGTATTAAAGTTGTCAACTTTGACAGTAAATATCTCAAAAAAAACACACAAGAAAAAATTTAAAAAAATTGACAATATAGATAATTATTTCATTAAAAAAATAAGACCAAAACAAAAAAAATCTGGTGCGATTTCAGATCTCCGTAAACAACCTTAAATAATCAATTCAGATAATTATTTGTGTATTTATCATAAACAAATAGCCAAAGATATAATTGATTGAACAATTTTTTAGATAATATTTATACAAGCGTACTTTTCTTTTTTGCAACTCCATATTTTCTATTAGTTATTTGTTCTTCAAAAAAGTAATTTATGTAAACTTAAATAAATTTCGCAAAAACAAATGACAAGGAAAAAGATGCGATTGATTTAATAATTTTTTGAACATTAATTAAACAAGTTATTTTCTTGCATTATTTTTTGAACTTTTCTCCGACCTTTATCCAACCTTTCTGCGACCCTCATCCACCTAAAAATTGTTCCGCCTTTTTTCCGCGATTTGTCCAACCTTTCTCCGACCTTTATCCACCTTTTCTCCGACCCTCATCCACCTGAAAATTATTCCGCCATTTGACCAAACTTTCTCCAACCTTTCTCCGACTTTTATCCAACTTTTCTCCGACCCTCATCCAGCTAAAAATTGTTCCGCATTTTTTCCGCCTTTTGTCCAATCTTTCTCCGACCCTCATCCACCTGAAAATTATTCCGTGTTTCCCGAGTGGAAATTTAGTTCAGGATATGATCGAAACTTGATCAGTCAACTTACACTCGGATCATTTTTTGATCAGACAACTTGATGAAGAATAGATCAAAACTTAACGCAAAAATGAATCAAGTCTCGATCAAGCTACTTGGTCAAAGTGTGATCAAAAAATATTATCAAAAATTAAAAAAAAAAAAATTATAAATTAAATTATCGCTTTTTTTTTGTTTTTTTTGTTTATTAACTATTGCTGAAAAAGATAAGAGTGGCAACAAAGACGTAGAAAATATATTAAACAACTATATGGATAACGTGCACGCAACTAACAGGAATCGAACCGACGAACGACGATATCTTGATTTTCTGACTAACGCTTTAGACCCCATGGCCACAAGACCGTTGATGCAAATCAACGTTTTTTTATCCTCATGTTTTATGTTGTGTCAAGAAGCACAAACGGAATGATGAATTTAACATATATTAATTGAAAAAGAAAAATATTAATTAGTAGAAAAATAATAAATGAATTTTTTAAAATAAATAATTTATTCATGTTGATTCGTAGAGTAGGCAATAATTTTTTATACTTATTCGTATAATATATTAAACTAATATAATAATATATAACTAATAATTCCCATGATAATTTATTGAATATAATAATCTTATATATATATAACATAGGTATAATAATATATTAAAAATGTTGGAGAAAGAAAAAGAAAGGTTGGAGAAAAGTTGGATATAGGTTGGACAAATTACTATTTTTTTTACGAGATAATATATAATAGCTGTATATATTATTATTTATCCCCTCCAACTTTTGATTCACTAGAAGCGACATTATCTACATTTATACTACAGAACGCTTGATGGTAACAATTACCGATGGCGCAATGTATATATATTCGAAAGTAATGGCAATATTATGAGAAAAGGACGGCGAAAACGGATATGACCCTCTTTTTTGACTTTCGCCTTTTACTCCATACCACTCAATACCCATGACCGCGCCTAAAGATGTTTACACATCAAAAATATTCTAATTGAATTTAATGATTGGACTTAAATTTCACGTAGAACTAGCCATATATAAGTATATTTTTTTTTTAATTTTTGATAATATATCTTGATCACACTTTGAACAAGTAGCTTGATCCAATCTTGACCACGCAACTTGATCGAATCTTGACCAGGTAGCTTGATCAAGACTGGATCCATTTTTGCGTTACGTTTTGATCAAATCTTGACCAGGCAACTTGATCAAATCTTGACCAGGCAGCTTGATCATGTCTTGATCTATTTTTGCGTTACGTTTTGATCAAGTTGTCTGATCAAAACTTGATCTGAGATCAAGTTGCCTGATCAAGTTTTGATCATATCCTGAATTAAATTTCCACTCGGAATTTTAAAAATAATTTTCCCTGATCAAGATGTCATCAAGAAACCTGTGAAATTTTTGATCAAAATATATTTTTTAAAATAAATAATTTTTTTTAAACAATTTTCCCTGATCATGGTGTCTTTAAGTATCCTGACCACATCTTGATCAAGAAACCTGGTCAATATTTGATCAAAATATTTTTTTTTAAATAAATAAATAATTTTTTCGAACAACTTTTCCTGATCAAGATGACATCAAATATCCTGAACACATCTTGATCAATTGAACCCGGTCAAATCTTGATCAAAATTTCGTCAGGCTTATAAAATTTATTATTGATGGCAGCAATAATTTTTATTCGAGGTTATGCATATCTGTCATCTTGTGTCTACTTGTTTTTTTTTTTTTTTTATACAATTCTAAATATAATATAGGTATTTAATAAATTATCATAAAAATTATAAGTTATATATTATTATTATATTAGTTTAATATATTATACGAATAAATGTAAAAAATTACTGCCTATTTTACAAATCAACATGAATAAATTATTCTACACTAATTAATATTTTTTTTTGAAGTAATATATTTCAAATTTATAATTATGTTTGTGCATCTTGACCCAACATAAAATATAAGGATAAAAAAATTACAATTTGCATCGACGGTCCCGTGGCCGAGCAGTCTAAAGCATTAGTTAGTAAATTAAGATATCGTTGTTCGTCGGTTTGATTCCCTTTAGTTTCGTGCACGTTATTTATATAGTTGTTTAATATATGTCCTACGTTATTCCTCAGCTATCTCTTATCTCTTTCAGCAACAGTTAATAAAAAAATGATCTAACAGTTGCTGAAGCAACTGTGCCTTCCCTGCGGGGGGAATTTTAATTTCTTTTTTAATATATATCGAAATTCGTGACTACAATTTTATTTCATTTTCCATCGTTACAATGATTCTTGTTACAACTAAAATTTATTCAATTTTCATTCATTTCGCTTGTTCCTTCTAATGGGTCATCTTCATGTCCGGAGTCACTTTCTTCTAACTTTTTAAACTCTCTGTTTTTATTCATTTTGTTGTACCATGATTTTAGCCTGTCAATGTTAAATATATATTACAAAATTGTCGAGTTTGATTGTATTTATTTTATTTACTTTTTTCTCTCGGTTGAAACAGGATTTAACGTTTTAGTTGTTGCTGAAGTCGTTGTTATATTTTTAATTTTTTTCTGTTCATTTATTTTCAATTCCTTTAACGCTATCACATCACCCTTTTTCCCCTCGAAATTTTCTGCCTCTTCATTTCATATAGTTAGTTCAATCTAAAATATATTTTCTTTAGTAAATTTAATATCTTTATTTAGTTTAATCAAACTTTTTTTCATTTAAATTTTATTTTACTTCATAATCACTGTCGTCTGCTAATGTTATTGTTCTTTTCTTCAATAACCGTCCTGACATTGCATATATAAATTCCACTTCATTTATTACTATTATAATCGCGATGATATCTAAATAATGTCGTTATTACTATTCAATAATTTTCTTTTTTTCTTTTTTTGCTAAAATAATTTTACCTGCAAATGAATTAATTGGTAGATATATGATTTCTTGTATTTTTTTGAACTCGAAATTAATTTTCGGTATATTTTCGTTTTCTTCATCGTCTTCGAATTTTATATTAGCTTCTACTGGTATCATTATTTCTTTATCATTTATTGATGGATATTGTTCATTAATTTTTCTCACTAATCCTCCAGTGATCGTATATATTTTGTTTAACTTTAATATTTAATAATTTATCATGTTAATAATTTTTTTTTAAATCTTTTGGTTCTATACATTTTATTGATAACCGTACCTCAATCAATCCATGATGTTTATTTGCAGCTTCTCCGAAAAAAATACATCTTATTTTGTCACTGTCATCACATATATCCATTGTAAATTTTTTACCAGTTCCACGTTCGTTTTTCCATTCTTTTATTTCACTTTTATGTATAATTCGTGCTCGAATTGTATCACTGTATTGAATTTTTAATTTTATTTTTTATGGAAATTATATTATTCCTATTTTTTTACTTTATATTTACTGATTTTTCTTTAATATTTTCCTTTATAAATACTGATTTTCCTATATTTATCGTTTTTTTCTTTATATTCAGTCACTTTACTATATTTTCCTTTATATTTACTGATTTTTTCTCGATATTTTCCTATATTTGCTGATATTTTCCATATATATCGTATTGGATGAGATTAAGGGACTGTTTGTTTCATTGATATTGTCCTATATTTTCCTTTATATTTACTGATATTTTCCCATATTTATCGTTTTTTTCTTTATATTCAGTGATTTTTTCTTTATGTTCACTGATATTTTCCATATATATCGTATTGGATGAGATTAAGGGACTTAGAAAATTTTTTAGGGAGGGTGTCTACCATGGTTGGGGGTAGGAGGAGGGTCCAGAAGAAAAGCGAAAACAATAGGAAATTAAAATTCCCTAAAAAAAAAACCAATTAAATATATATAAGTATAATTTTTTTTTTAATTTTTGATAATATATCTTGATCACACTCTGAACAGGTAGCTTGATCAAATCTTGACCGGGTAGCTTGGTCAAGTCGTGATCCATTTTTGCGTTACGTTTTGATCAATTCTGGATCAAGCTGTCTGATCAAAACTTGATCCGAGATCAAGTTGCCTCATCAAGTTTTGATCATATCCACTCGGGTATACGCCGCTTTGTCACGCAATCACAAGTAAAAAAATCGAATTTAAGAAAAATGAAAAAAACTATAACTTGTTGAAATCGCAATAAATATTTTTTTATTAATTATTTTTTTTTATTTTGTGATTATTTAAATTTTTATATTAAATACTGATACATTGTTTTTCAATGATTTTATCGTTCGTGTACAATTGAAATTTATTCAACGAATAAAATTTAACAGAGCCTCAGCCAGAGTATTGAAAATTTTTAATTTTCACAGATAACGCGGGCCACAGGCCCCAACAAACGTTACCAAATTTATATTAAAATAATGTGATTGCTAAAAACAATTTTACTAATATTTCATCTTCAATAATATGTTCATACAAAGCCCATAACCACGTTTGGTGTCATTAATATCCTTTATTTATTATCTTTGGCTTCACTTTGGTTTACTATTTTTGCCAAGGACGAGATCGTGTAGACATTAATGGAGGTTACAAAGACAACTTTTTTAGCATGTCATAGAGTATTATACAAACCAATGTGACTCTAAAAATACTTTGCTGAAATAATTAACTTTTCCTGTATAGATTATATACGAAATAACTAAAATAATCATTTTTCCATATATATTGTTGTATATAGCTATATATGTTTGTTTTTAGACGTATGTGGTTGTATACAAACGATACGAACTATTTTTCCTGGTTATGCAAAGGATGATCACTGTCTAGTAGCGACTCAAAAATACTTACATAAATTTTGAAAAAAACAGAAGTATATTATCGTCATAGATCACGAGAAACTTATTAACTTTGTATTTTTTGTTTTCGAATTTATTTACGTTGATACGATAATCGAAATTTAAAAAAAAATAAAAATAATAATTGTTGATCTTGTGGTATTATTTTATAATTTAATTCAAAGCATTGAATGCACTGATGCAGTTTATATTAACCGTAAAACATTCATTGACATTTATACCTGACTTCATTAATCAACAGAGTATTACTATTCGATTATTTGTTTTGCGGGGAAATCTATGAACATATTATTATGATTTCAAAATACTGTATGAACGTGTCCGGCTATTTAGCTGAACGATTAAATAAAATTTTATCAACGAAATCATACATCAATACGACATTTTATTCGATGTTTTTATTTAAAATTTTTGAACAATTTAAATATATATATACCAAAAGTGAACACAACAAATAAACTATAATAGTAAACGATGAGTTTTATTAGACTATATATATTAAAATAAATAAATGGCAGTCTTTACTGAACGATTAATTAATTACAAAACTTTACAAAACTTGTTGATTTTTTTCATAATAACGTCAATATTTTTATAAACACTTGTATGAAAGCAACTTCAGTTCATGCAAAAAAAGCATCTTGCATAAACTAAATAAATAAAAGCTTTTTCGGAGTCAACAATTTCAGCATAAATAAATTAAAAATTTGGATAAGCCTGAGTTTGATAAGGTTGAAAGGGTATATCGAAATTAAAAGATGATGGTGGTGGTGGTGGTGGCGGTAATTCATGATGGCTTCTATCGTGCCAACCATCAGGACCTGGAGAACCACCATGGTAAAGTCCATAATTGACTCCACTTGTTGCAACTTTTTTTAAGCCTTGAATACTTGAAAGCATCAGTGCAAGTTTAGCTAATATAAGGGCTTTACCACCGAGAACAGCAAGAAATTGAAAACCCATTGGTATCAACACTGAACCCATAACCAGTATTCCCATCATCAACATTGGCATCATCTGATTTTTTCTTCTGTTATGTCGTCTCCTTCCTAATAAAAAAACGTTAATAAATGAGAAAAACATACTTAAAAAATAAAACTATACATCACACAGAATGGTTTTTAATGTAAATTTTTTTCTTCGCGATTTATTATGATGAAATCGAAATGAAAATTTCAATAAACTTTATCATAATAAAATACGTTAATTTGCGTAAGATATTATTTTTTTATTATATTATTTAATATTTAATTACCTTCAACAATACCATCAAAATTTTCTCTCGCTGAATAATCAGTCATATTACTCGAATTTGTTAATTGTTCTATATTAATTTTTAAAACATGTGTTTTAAATATTTTTGAAAAACGATCAAAAATCAAATCTCTCCATGTTTCACTTTTGTCCTTTCCAATTGATGTGTTTCTTCAGTAATATATAAAAATGAAAAGTAAGGTAGAAAGTTTCATTATAACTAATAGTGAGATATCTTATAGCTATTTAATAACCATAATTAATTTTTAAAAAATTTTCTAAATATTTATTTTATATCTAAAGTAATTGGAACGGATATGGTTGATTGATAACTGTTAATTGCGTGACAATCAGGATAAAACAGTATATAAGAATATAAAAGAAATAAAGTATCAATATATGAAATAATAATAAAACTCACATATCAGGTGTACTGTCGAGACCACTAACTTCTCGTTCTTTAAAACGCAAAAAACTAACACCATCTATAAGTGGTATATTATTTTTTGAAATAATATTATCAATAACTGTTAAAGCCCTTTTTTGTACACAGTGATTAAGAACATTGAAAAATGAATTATTAGTACCGCTTGATCTTTGCACACAAATTTTAAAAAATGTATTAACAGTAGATAACCATTCATCGGTTTGTCCATTATTTGATGTTACCAGTATCAAAATTAAAATACAAGAGTAAAATATTTGATGGACCATCTTTATTTAATAAGTTATTGAATAGTTATTCAATATTGCACAAGCAATTATAATGAAACTTTCTAGTCGACTTTTTAATTTTATATACTACTGGAGAAACAAATTGAAAATTACTTTTCTGAATTTTTTTTTTTGGATAACTTAATTTGTCACAATACAGGTAATAATGTTTTTAAATAAATATAATTTTGTTATTTAATGTTAACACAGTGAGTACCAATACACAAATGTACTGTTGTACTTATTATCGCTGGATATTTATGCCCTGTAATAAAGAGGCTAATATGTCATATGACAGTAGGAAACACGCATCAAATAATTTTAAATTCTCTAAAAGGAAGTCTAGATATAGGTAAGATCATTCAAGAGAATCCAGGGTAGCGGTAACACGGCGGTGTACGTTATGTCTGTCCAACCCTGACATACATCTAATAGATAGTTATACTTCCATTTATTTCGAACCAAGCTATTATTTTTTTAATGTGATTCAAAAATATCCATTCGAGTAAATCGACAACTAAGGACGATGAAAATTATCGAAAAAATTCAATTCAGAAAAATTTTTAAAAAATTAATTAAGAGCAAAACAAATTATTATTACGAATTGACTACAACTTTGAGTACTTGACGCTTTATTTGTATAAAATACTTGTTTTTTGTTAGATAAATTAATAACTTGAACAATTCGTAGTAGAAATCAATAATTTTTTTAAAAATAATTTTCGTTTTCAAAAAAGTATAAGCTGTAGTAAAATAAAGGTTTTCTGTGAGAGGGTTTTTTCAATAAGAGTGAAAACGTGCCGATGCTCTCTATGCTTGTGTGTTAAAAAGCTAAATTATTGTCAACTTTGACACTGATTATCTAGGTTAAATCGTGGCAAAAAATTATAAGTCGAAAATTGTTATTTTTGACCTCTTATCGACGTTCAAAATTGACGTCTGTTTACATGGGTAATCAAAAAGTGACAACTTTTGCTTGCTGGGTTAAAACATATTTTTTTAAATTTCTTTCCTTCAGAATATGACAATAATTACTTAATTATTCTAAATAAATAATATTGATAAAAAATTTTTTTCGAATTTTATAATCTCTCTCTCTCTCACACACACACGCGTGTGCATTGATGCGACTATAAGAATATTTGATTTTTTAATTAAATCGCACTAACAATTGTATAGGGACTCGATGGTTTTTTCTGTTTTTATTCAGTACTACTGCAACAATAAAAATGATACAAAGGAAAAAAGTTATTAAAATAATAAATATTAATTTTCAAAAGTGTCCGTTTTGGAGGACTTTTTCAAAAAAAAAAATAATTTTCAACATTTTCGACATTGGCATCTACAATAATTATTTGAAAAATCAACTAAAATATACATATTCGGAGTGCATATGCAAAGTGTCTCTATTGATTAGTCTATACCCTGTGGGTCCACTTATACGAAAAATTCAATAATTGAATAACTTCAAAAGTATACTTATAATAATGTCATAAATTTATAAAATTGGAAATAATTTTATATTCGATACATATATATTTATATAAGAACTTAGCAAAAAGATATGACATCACAACAAAAAATGAAACAAAGTTTCTTCTTTGGTTTTTCTAGTATCGTATCCTAATGTATATGTACCCGCACAGAAAAATCTCAGTCTTAAACGAGCTTCCAGTCTTAAAACGCGCTTCATTGAACTTAAACTGTCTTGTGAGATCTTAAACGAACTTCCATTAGCTTCCCAAATAAAATCACAAGTTTTTCCGAGGTCCCCAAACTCTTTCAAAGGCTTGAATTAAAAGACTTCGAAAGCATTGAAATCTCGGTCTTTCAGACGCTTGATTTGAAAGACTTCAAAAGCGTTCACATTTCTCAGTCTTTCAAAAGCTTGATTTAAAAGACTTCAAAAGGGTTCAAATTCTCAGTCTTTTAGAAGCGTGATTTAAAAGACTTCAAAAGCGTTCACATTTTTCAGTCTTTTAGAAGCTTGATTTAAAAGACTTCGAAAGTTTTTAGGTTTAAAAAAAAAAAAAAATTCAATAAATACGATTTCGAAAGCTTGTAGTCTTAAAATTAAAGGCTTTAAAACTTATTTCAATGAAAATTTTATTTGGGAAGCTAATGGAAGTTCGTTTAAGATCTCACAAGACAGTTTAAGTTCAATAAAGCGCGATTTAAGACTGAGATTTTTCTGTTCGGGACTTAGAAAAATTTAAACTGCCTGATATAAAATTGTTAAGATTTTTATCATTTTGTATATTAAATAAGTATATTTCGCGGATTTTAATTAATATGTAGCTCTTATCATTTATTAATTGATGTTATTGGTTAATTTTTTTTTATTTATATATTTTTTGAAAAAAAAAAATTCAAGTTTGATTGCTTGTAGTGTATTTAATTTTACAATTCACTCTAAATATTTATTCAAGTTTTCATGTTATAAAATTTTTTAAAATAACAAAAATTAGAAACTCAAAGTCTAAGTAGTAAATATATTCACTTATTTTCAATTGATGATGTGGTTGAGTGGTCAACCTATCCGACTTCCACCCAAGAAACCTGTGATCGATCCCGTGCAGATTTTTTTTTTTTGGAAAAATTTTACAAATTTGAAAAAAAAAAAAAAAGAAAAAAAAAAAATGAAAGACTCCGAAGTCTTTAATTTAAAGTCTTCGGATTTAAGAGTTCGAAAGCCTGAGGTCTTCCATTGAAAGACTTCAGAAGCTCGAAGTCTTTCATTTTAAGACTTCCCCAGTTGAAATTTTTCAGTCCTGCTGAGTCTTTAGCGTCCTGCTCAGTCGTAAATGCAGGCTGATCGTACTGCATCGACTTTGACAGTCTTTCTTTAAAGACAATCATCCTGCATCGTCTTTTAAAAATGTTTAATTTTATTCTTCTATCTCTTTTTATTTTTTAACAATTTTTAAAGCAGGCTTCTTTAAGCCGATCGTCCTTCTAAGTCCTTTTTGAATTTCTATTTATTTTATAAGTCCCAGAAAAAACTTAGAAAAATTGACTAAAGAAAAGGATGCATTCGCGAAAAAGATAATTACTTGTAAAATAATTAGTTGAAAAATTATTTATGCAATCACATTTGTTTTTTCAGACAATAGACAATTGATAATACATTTTAAGTGATTAATTGATAATTTCTAAGTGAAAAATTACCTAAGAAAAAAGATGTATTTGCAAAAAAGAAAAGTACTCGTAGAATATTTGTTTAAAAAATTATTTAAGCAATAATATTTGTTTTTTCAACTAAAAGACAATTAAAAATATATTTTAAATAAATAATTAATAATTTTTAATTAGAAAAAGATGTAATTGCAAAAAAAGTCAAGTACTCGTAGAATAATTGTTTACAAAATTATTTATGCAATTACATCTGTCTTCATAGCCAGTAGACATCTAAAAATATGAATTAATAATTTTTAAGAATACAATTGGCTTAGAAAAAAGATGTATATGCAAAAAGGACGAGTACTTGTATAATAATTGTTTAAAAAATTATTTATGCAATTATATTTGTCTTCTTAGACCTTGGACATACAAAAATGCATTTAAAAATATAAATTAATAATTTTTAAGTGAACAAGTGGCTAAAGAAAAAGATGTAATTGCAAAAAAGACAAGTCCTTGTAAAGTAATTGTTTTAAAAAGGATTTAATTAAATAAATTTATTTATATTAAAAATTGAGTATTAGAAATGCATTTAAGAATACAAATTAATAATTTTTAAGAGAACAGCTGGCTAAGAAAAAGGATGCATTTGCAAGAAAAACAAGTACTTGTAAAATAATTATTTATAAAATTATATAATCAATTGCATCAGTCTCTCTAGCCAATAGACATTGAAAGATGCATTTAAAATAATTAATTGATTTAAAAATTATTAATTAATTATTTAAAATTTATTTTCAATTGTCTATTGGCTAAAAAACAAATGCAATTGCGTAAATAATTTTTTAAACAATTATTATACAAGTACTCGTCTTTTTTGCAAATGCATCCTTCTTCTAAGCTAGTTGTTCTCTTAAAAATTCTTAATTTATATTTTTAAATGCAATTTTATATGTCCAAGGGCTAAGAAGACAAATATAATTGCATAAATAATTTTTACAACAATTATTCTACGAGTACTTGTCTTTTTTGCAAATGCATCCTTTTTCTTAGCCAGTTGTTCTCTTAAAAATTATTAATTTGTATTCTTAAATGCATTTTTAATACCCAATTTTCAATAACAATAAATTTATTTAATTAAATAATTTTTTAAAACAATTACTTTACAAGAACTTGTCTTTTTTGCAAATGCATCCTTCTTCTTAGCCAATTGTATTCTTAAAAATTATTAATTTATGTATTTAAATGCATTTTAACATCCGATTGTCCAGAGAGACAAATGCAATTGATTAAATAAATTTTAATACAATTATTTTAGAAGTACTTGTCTTGTTCATTTAAAAATTAATAAATTATAATTTTAAAGATACATTTTTATATCTGATTGGCTAGGGGAACAAATGCAGTCGGTCAAATATGTTTTAAAACAATTATTTTACGAGTACTTTTGTTTTTTGCAAATACATCTTTTTTCTTGGCTAATTTTTCACTTAGAAATTATTCATTATTCACGTAAAATGTATTTTTAATTGTCTATTGCCTTAAAAAACAAATGTGATTGCATAAATAATTTTTCAACTAATTATTTTAAAAATAATTATCTTTTTCACAAATGCATCCTTTTCTTTAGAGAATTGCTCACTTGAAAATTATTAATTTATATTATTAAATACATATTTAATGCCCAATTTTCAATGAAAATAAATTTATTTGGTTAAATAATTATTAAAACAATTATTCTACAAGTAATCATCTTTCATAAACTGCATATAGGTATAAATATTCTCCTAACTTTAAGTTAAATAAAAATTATTAAATTGTCAGTTCGCTAAAACGGTCACGCGTGAAAGTCCTCGGTATGGCAATCGGAGGTCCCGGGTTCGAATCCTCCTCGGAACCAAAAAAAAAAGTAGTTTTAATTTTCGGATAATTTAGGTTTAATTAAAATCATTGATTAGCTAGCAAAAATTATATAAATAAACTATTTGAAAATATTAATTAATTTTTTATTTTTTATTGTTTATTTAATAAATAATAGTAGAGTATAGGAGGATCTGGCGCACCGTGCATTTTAAATGGGCCTGAGTCTGATCAGAACTGGTTTTTAGGCTTCCCCTCCAGCCCCTCCGTGCCGTTTAGTGCTATACCCCGCGGAGATCCCTACGCACTGAGGAGTAATTTCCCTTCGCGTATCTCCCCGCGGCTGGTCCCCTCAAGCTAAACACCCCTTTAAACACCCCTTTAAACATCCCCTAAAAATATTATTATTATTATTTAAAAAAATATTATTATTATTATTATTATTATTATTATTATTATTTAAAAAATTATTATGATTATTAATTTATAAACAACCCCTAAAAATATTATTATTATTATTGAAAATATTATTATTATTATTAAAATATTATTATTATTATTATTAAAAAATTATTATTATTATTAAAAAATTATTATCATTATTATTATTAAAATTTATTATTATTATTATTTAAAAATTATTTTATTTTATTATATTATTTATATATATATAAATATATATATATATATATATATACCATATGAGCGAGAGAGAAAGAGATGAACAGCTGTCTGGCATGCAAGAAATACTGTGTAGCATGCAAGTATAGGCATGCAAGGCCCAGTGTATACGCAGGGCTTTTTCTTTGATGTGAGCGATAGAAGCAACCAAGTCTCAACTCATGCGCGCGCTTACTTCTACAATATATAGATATACTCCTATACAGTGGTAGCACGTGGGCCCCGGTATCTATATATATAAATGTGAAAATCGAAGCTTTGTCACCTATGTTCTCAGGAACTACTGAACCGATTGCTTTGATTTTTTTTTTAAATGAAAGGGATTTTCACGACGATGGTTCCTACGATAAATTGAATTTGCATAAATTATTTAATTAATTAATTATAAATTGACATATTAATAGCCTGTTACACGCCAGAGTCGACAGGCGGCGCTTTGGTAGCAGGGCTGCTACACACTCACACAATCAAGTCCACGTTTGTTTCATTGATATAATCATATTAATAAATATTAGTATAATTATTATTATTAAAGAAAAATCAGAAAAATCAAAATATCAGAAAAACATTAGAGTAATTGAAATTCATCTCAACAAAAAAATTTTCTTTGTAATTTTTTTAATAATATTATTATTTTAGCGATATATGATTATTAATATTATTCACAGATAGTCCTGAAAAACTTATCATTTTTTGTTGATAATTTTTCGTTGAAATTATATTATTAATGTTTTTTGTTTCCTATTATTACAATTCTAATCAGTAAAAATAAAAATTGATTGTCAGAAAATAAAATAGATTAATTTAAAAAGTTTAGTTAGTTATGATGAAACTGAAAATAGCGTTTGGAAAAAAACCACACTAAAAATTATCAATAAGTAATTGAAAATAAGTAACAAGATTGAAACTTTTTATTCAATGTAAATTTTAATAATATAACTATTTTACCGATCATTTGATTGAGTTTTACTAGGCTATTTGTATTACTACATAAACAACACTATTATTGAAACGCGTATTTTTTCATTATCACTGTCACTTTCATTGCTGTTCTCATATTAACTTTGATGACAAAAAAAAAACAAAAATTGTTGGTCTCATAATTAGGTAGTAATTTTATTTTTAAAAGATAGTTCAGATTGCGTCCGATAAATTCGTTAATGGGTCAATTAACCAGCATCAGATTTTACTCAAATTATTTTATTCGATCAATTGTTACATCAAAAATTCAAATAAGAAAATGAATAAATATTAATTTAGATTAAAATGAAGTTACAGCATGAAAAATTTACATAAATATTGAATTCAAATCAAATATTCAATCAGTAAAACATATAGTGTTCGGACCAATAAAAAAAACAGATACAAATAATAATTCAGCAAGCCATTAAGTAAATATTTGATTTGAAAACGTACTGACTGTTAAAAACGAAGTCAATGTACGTGTCTCACTAATTCCGCTATTTAAAGATGAAAATAATAATATACTTCTTTTCAGAAAATAATAAATAGAGTTCCAAAATTGTTAAAAAGATAGAAAATTGATTGACCACCTATTTCTTTTATCGTTATTAAGCTCTTCGCAGTTTGAAAAATGATAGCCAAGTTGATTTGATAATTAAAATTCCATCGATTAAAAATTAACGATAAAAACTGTAAAGTTAGAAATATAAAGATTATTTGGACAAGTCAGACTAAATTTTTTTGAACAAATGATCATATTGAATAGCAACTCTGAAAAAATAATATAAATCCCGAGCAAAGCCGGGTGAAACAGCTAGTATATCTATATATATATATCAAATGTAGTACACAGATGTTTTTAAATACTTTCATTAGGTCATAGGAGCACTTGAAATAATTGAGACATTATTTTATTATTTATTAAATTTATTTCATAATATATACATTCTTTCTGATAAATACTTTAAGAAATAATTGGTTGAATGACACCTGGTACATCAACCCGGCACATAATACACTTATCAATTGCTGGAGCACAATTCTTACATGTCACCATATGTAAACATGGAAGAAAAATAATAGACAAAGGTTCATTATAACATATTTTACATAAAAATGATTCATTTATTTTTTTTTCATTAATTTTTTTTTCTTTCTTTTCTTTTTTTTTTTATGTTTTTTAATTTTTTTTATTTCTTTTTCGGAATGTGAAGTATCATATTTTAAAGAATATTGTTGAACAAAATCATCTCCTTTAGTGAGTCGAAGAAAATAACATTCAGGAAAAAATCTAGCATGTTCTTCCCATGGATCTTCATAATCTTTCCAGTCTCGTATTCCATTTCCACAATGATGACAAATAACATAATCACCTATAGAGGTATAAAAAAAGCCAGCTTCTGCCATAGATTCTTTTGACTGAGAAATATATTTTGGCCAATAATAAAATGATTTTAATCGTGACTCGTATGAGATATAATTTTTCTCAGCTGGAGGTGAACTTGCAATTGCCGTACAATGTGAAATAATTATAGGGCTAGAATGTTCTTCCATTTCATTATCAATATAAAATTCCGCATAAAAAGCCCGATCTTCTTCTCTTGAAGTATCTGGAGTACGATATGAAGCACGAAATTCTTCTGGTAGATATTGTGGGTCACCTTCTACAGGAATGAGTACTGGATTCACTCCACTAGGAACATTTCCGCAAGGTATATTTCTAATAAAGCGACAAGATGCTTTACAACGTTGATGATCTAGCCATGGATTGTCACCACGCATCCAATCACTTATTTCAATACAACATTCGAAGCATCTTAGGTTAGTACCATATCCTGTATAGTAAAAACCAGCAGCAGCAAATCTCACCGGGTCACAAATATCAACTAATGGTGAAGACTCTAAACTTTTTCTTCTATTATCTTCTTCACGATAAATATATTTATTATATTTACGTTTTCTGTCATCTGACATGAACGACATTTTTAAAACTAATAACCAAAGTCGGAAACACATTTAAATATTCGAAAAGTAGTAGGACAACCCCTCCACCTTATGCAATTGGAAAAATTGTTTTTTATAAATTTTATTTAGAGTAATAAAAATTAAGGTAGTTAAGGTAGTTATGAAAAATTAACAAAAAAATTTTTTTATTTTTTTATTTTTATTTATTTATTCAAAATTCAATTTTAATATTGTATTTTCGAACCACTACCCGTAAGAAAATGAAAGTTTTTTTTATGTTTATATTTTTTACGACTACTAACAATTTTTTTAAACATTTTTTTTATACATCGGTCGTTCCATTCAGGATCATTCGTAAAGAGTCGTTGAAATCCATTGAGCCTCCCACCATTCGCGAAATAATGAAGAGCAACAACGCACCAATGACCGCAGTAATTACTCGAAGTACTTTGAAGTTGTAAGTTGTTGTACTTGTGTATGACACAATTTCGTTTGAGAGCGTAAATGAAACGGGAATCTCTCGGAGCTCGTCCGAAGCTGTCGAAGAAGATCCCATGACCCAAGTTATTTACGTAAAAACACACCCAATGAGATCCTGGTTGATGATGTTTGTCAATATTTGCAATAATTCCACAAGGTTTTGGCCATACGTGTGGTAGTTGATCACTAGCATATACTCCGGCACGTGTCAAATCCGTTAATGGTAATACTTCTAGTAATTGTAAGGTATTCATACCAATGTTTCTCTTACAGTATTAAAAAAAGAATGATAGACGTCACTTTCTTCAATTGCCCCCACTTCAATATCTTCTCCACACGAATTTTTTCCTCGTTGAACAATTAATTTTTTACCGATTAACCAATTTTTAATTTTGTAAACGTTTTGATGTGTACAAGAATAAGTCGGAAAATTTATTCCGTGATATAAACAATAATTTTCGTTAGCTGGTAATAAAGCAAAGCGTGGTGATATATTTTCTAAATTAATAATGGTGTGTTCTCTCAAGTATTGTTGTAAAAACATACGTTTATCTTCTCCTCTGACGTAAATACTTTTTCCAAGTTCTCCAATATTTTCAATTAATGAATCTAAATTTTTGTAAGGTACTTCTGATCTATCCCACTCGATTTTATGATAATTTTTTGTTAACCAACTATTTTGTCGACGTGCCCCTTTCTCAAGCTTACTATACTTGCAAGGTGGTCCAATTATATAATGATTAATAAAATTATTATGTAATGCCAAGACAGAAATTTCTTTTGGGTAAAATTCATTTCTTGAACCAACAAGACATTGAATATCAATAATTAAAACTTCTGTCATATTTACGACTGTACTAAAATATCAAAAGTACCTGTTTATATATAAGTATATCCCTCCTTAATTACTATAATCTAATAACACCTGGCGTGTACTATCAATTTCAATAATATTGTCAAATTCTGCGTATACAATACAATTTATTGTCTGCGCAAGCGCCTGACTAAAACGTAACTCAATTCTTAAACTTCCATTTTTTATTAAATTCCAGTACATACTATCATTAGCTGAAAGATCTGGTGTTAAATCATATACAAATAAAGTATAACCTTTATTAAAACTAGTACGAGAAATTTTCATCCCATGATCAGCAAAATGTATCCCAGTACCGGAAAATAATGTATGATAAGCTTCGGCATCATGAATATTTCCAGTAAAACTTGGTGACAATGCTTTACCTCCTACTTGATTTCCATCAATATATAAAGCCAAAAAATTTAAATTAAAATGTTGAAAATTAAATGGATTCATTTTTCTATGTCCATTGAATGATTTATTGTCCACAAAACCAACTACAATTCTTTTAGGTAAATTACCCAATATAATATTGTCAAGAGTATTTGATAATATACCTTGAGCTAAAATAAAACTTTTTACTTCTACTCTAGTTAACGGATATTTTGCGGTTGTTTTTGTTAATGCTTTTGCATGCTCCACAAGTACACTCGGATTAAGTTTCGCACGTCGTATTATAAGTGTAGCTTCTAAAATATGTACTTTATAGTCACCAGCATCTGAATTATCCATTAAACAAAATTCATTTTTAGATCGTGTAAGAGTTATTTTCATCTCAACACCATTTAATAAAAATTTATTTTGATTAAATACATCAACATGTAAATGACCAAGCATTTCAAATTGACTTCCTTCATTTGTAAAAGATGTTCTATCTTGTAACCCTTTATTTTGTGTAGCCGCAGCAGCTCCAACAGGTGAATCCATACAACCTGGTGTATCTAAAAACCATAACCCTAGTTGAAGATGGCTATTTGTTGCATCTGTTCCATAATTTAATAAAGTTTCAATATATGCACGATATGGATAAGAACTATTTGATCCAGAAACAGATTTCTGATTAAATAATACATCACATTGACTTATCATTGAATGTAAAAAATTATTTGTCACTCCTACAGCATCACCAGCTGGAGCTGTCCCATCAGCTTTTGTAATTTTACATCTTACTTTTAACATAGTATGAGCCAAGTCTATATATTCTTCTCCATTTGGTGGAATATGAAATTCTATTGGTGAATCATCTGTAAGTGCTGTCACTGGGTTATAATAAACCCAATGAGATTCTTCAACTGTAGTCTGAGTAGGAGGTAATGTAAATAAATCTAATTCCGATTTACTACACTCTGGAGAATGGTTATGAAGGAATGCCATTATGAAAAAATGTCACTAGATTTTTTTCTACCGCCACCTTTTTGAGTTTTTTTTTTATATTTTTTTCCACCACCTTTTTGAGATTTTTTAAAATTTTTTTTCCCACCACCTTTTTGAGATTTTTTTTTATTTTCGTTTATACGTCTTTTTTTAGTTTTTTTTTTTTTCACTATACCACGACCTTTTTGATTATTTTTTTTCTTGTAACGTTTTCTTCCAAAAGTTTTACGCTTCTGACTAATTGATCTCTTTAATCGTTTACTTTTATACACACCACCCCCACTCAAATATGAATCTATTTTTTCCATTGCTTTTCTTTTCAATCTATTACCAGAATTTGTCATATTTTCTTCAAGAGAATCTCTAAAATTAGATCGACGACTTATGACATCACCAAGTACATTCATTCCAACTGATAATAATTCTTTTCCTACAGGTTTTAATGCACGACCAATTAACGGTAATACACCTCTACATAAACCTCCCAAAAAAGCACCAACACCTTGACCACGTTGATTTAAATGTACTTGATGCACTAATGCCCCCCCACCAACTTGATTTTCGTAATATTGTATATACATTTTAATCAACTTTAATAAAATGAAGTGTTACGAATAATGGTTCGTATGCAAATGAGATAGGATAACCATTACTATCTTTTATATCTATTGTAATTGTCTGAAATGTGTGACGTAATAATGAAAAATAATATGGTTGAAATTTTTCAATAAATGATGCGCCATATTGATAATTATTAGAATCAAAATGAACAATTCGTAGTACTTGTTTATTGCTATCACCAATAATATGAGGTGAAACAATATCACAATAAATATACATAGCTGATGGAAGCCCACGTAATATACTTGCAGGTAAATTACCTCTTAAAACACGTTGTCTTTCAGTAAAAATAAGACCAGCTGGATCATAAGTATATCCAAGAATATTTGCTATTTTTTCTGTTAATTTTATTATATGCTTTTTACATTCTCTACTATTACACTTTTTTGTTATTGTTACAAATCGTGTACGAGAATTATACACAATGTCAAAATGTTGAGTAAAATACGTATTTTCATTAAATGCGTAGATTACCCCATCTGTGTTGGGATAAACACCAGGTTCTATGGTGATATTATATTTAGTATCATTCCCTAGATCAATAGTAATAATTCCATCAATTTTATTTACATGAAAAAAACTATTAGGAAAATTTATCTCACTTAAACCAACAACCCAATTACCTTCAAGAAAAAAAGATCGATGCAATTGTGATGTAAATTTTGATGCTGTATTTTGTGGATAAAAATTATTACTTTTATTACTAACAAGAGTAATATAAAAACTGTTATTCTGCATGATTTTTTAAATTATTTGCTGGTACCCACCGATCAAAATCACTTGAATAATTTTTCCACCTAACAAGATATTCTTTTTTTTTACCTTTTCCTCGTGTATCAAGAATTTTTTCAACATCAAAAAATTCTTCTTCTATATTTTGATTAACTTTAGTTATTTCTTCTTCATAAAAATAACCGGAAATTTCTTCACCTTTTAAATCTTCAATTTCGTAAATAGGTAAAAATTGTCTAATGTATACTTTGGATATTTTAAATAATTCTTGAGACCAAGATCCAACATAACCTTTTCGAAAAGGTAACTTTTCAATACTGATTCTAACATAGTCACCGACATGGTATTTATTTATTTTTTTTTTATCATTTGAAAATCGTTGTTCTATATTTTTACTTGCTTTTTTTGCATTAAAAATAGTGACAGCAGCTGGTGTCATTTTTGTTGATGAATGTATTGAATTATTATAAGCATCTACAATTTTCGATAAAACGTCAATATAACGTCGTGTATTTTTAAATGTAAAATATCGATAAATTCTTTCTTTAAGTGTGCGATTAACTCTTTCAACTATAGCAGCTTTGATATCAGGATTTCGTACAACACGAAAATGTATTTTAATTTCTTCCAATAAGTTTTGTACATTTTTATTTAAAAATTCTTTTCCTTTGTCTGATTGTAAAACCATAGGTCTTCTTCCACTATTTAAAAAAATATTTTCAAGTGCTTTACAAACATTATTACCTGATTTATTAATTAATGGTTCAACCCATAGATATTTACTAAGAACATCTATAACAACCAATAAAAATTTATAACCATCATTATAACTTTGTAATGAGGTTAAGTCTGCCAAATCCATTTCCCATAAATCATCGACATTTTTTGTGGTATAATGTAAACGTGGAAATTTTCTTCTTACAGGTTTATGTAATGTATAAGTATTTTGAGAATCTAACCAATCCTTAATTTCTTTTTTGGATTTTGGATATTTTTTTAAAATATTACGTGCCCCTATGAATGATAGGGGATTTTTAGGATCGTAATAAATATTTTCTAGATTTATTTTTTTATGCTTAACCATTTTTGAGATCTTGTTGATGCTCGCAAATTAGAGGTTTTTGTTGCTACAACTTTTTTTACTTTATTTGTACTTGCTTTTTTAATTGTACTTGGTACTTCTTCATCAGAATAAATTAATTCTTGTCTACTCAATCTTTTTCTATAAATAGGTGGTCTCACTTCAGGTGTATTTATTGATATGTCGTCATCATCACTGTTTTCCCAAAAACTATTATTATTAACAAAATCTCTTGGAGCATGAATATCTTTTAAAAATCGTGCAAACTCTTCATGACCAATAGCTTTAACATTTTTTCTATGACGTAATGCATCATTAATTAAATCAATAATACTTGAACCACGAATAATTTTACCATCTAACGAAACTAAACCTTTATCATTCCATTTTAATCTATTACCATTATCTGCTCTTGATATGTGATTTATTAGACCTTCAGCTTTTTTTTGAAAAATTTTTGGAACTGCTTTTATAATTAATTCTTCTGGATATTTTGTTTCTTTTTCTTCATCTAATGTTTTATACTCATGATTATTATTATTAAAAAATAAAAATCGTCTTAAAACGTCTTTATATTCATTCCATTTATCTACGTCATTTTTATTTGAATTTAAAATTTTATGTAGTTGATTATCAAGTCGTGACGTCACATCACCTGGTGTTTGAGCACTACCTACGTCACTCAATTTATTTATTGAATCTTCAGGAATTAAAACCATTTTACGTGCATGTTCCATTTTTTGTAATAATAGCTGAAATAATTGGAGTAAGAAGTAAAGGTAGTACAGAGCCACCACCTGTTTGATTAATTAAAATTTTTTTTTTTTTTAATTTTTCCGGGAGAAGCTAAACAACGTAATATTGTTTTATGTTTTTTTAATTTTTTTTTTTCAGTTTTATTTATACTTATTGTACCTTTTAAAATATTTAATGAACATTCACTAATACACCGAATAAGATTTTTATCACTAAATTTTAATATTGCTTTACGTTGCTGTGGATTTGCATATACTAATGCTTGTAGTAATATACTTTGTTTTTTACTGAACGGATTACGCGTTCCGACAGCCATTATATTCGTACAACTGGTATATTATTGTGTGACGTAACACTATTTATATCTTTACGTGAAATGTAAACAAAATTATATGTGTCACTAGGAAAAACACATGTACGTACTCTAATATTTTCAGGTGTATTCTGTTTCAAGTCTAGTAATATATACCCATGAGGTACAGAGGTCGCGTCGAAGTAAGCTTCTTGAAGAAAACGTGGATTTTCTGGAAATATTTGTCTCGCTAAAAAAAATATTTGTGATCGATCTCTTGGATTTTTAAATAAAACAATATAATGTGTATTTAAACTAATATCTCGAAAACCTCGATGAAAAAGATTTTGAGATAATAATATTACTGATAATCCAAGATGGTGACTTCCTTTTGTAAAAAGATCCATAATAACACTAGATGACCCAGATTCCCTCATTAAATCATCAATAATTACTAATTTTTTTTTTTTATCATTAAAATCTTTCATTTTTGGTAACCCTTCAATAAATTCAACTGAAGTAAATTCATTATAATTATCTTGCCATTGACCATAAAAAAAATAAACTTTATCAAATTTTACATCACAAATATTTTCATTTAAAAATTTTTTTAACCAAGTAGTTTTACCACAACCTGATGCTCCAGCAAGAAGCATTGTAAACGGAAATTGACAAACAAGAGACATTTTAATAACTGAAAAAAATTCAATAAATAAATACTATATATACCTAAAAAATGATGAAAATAGGTTAAATAAAATAACACATAAATTTTTTTTTTCAAAATGATTTTTTTTTATTAATGACAAACATAGTTTATTACATAAAAAATTTTTATTGTAGAAAGTTATTACAAAAAAAAAAAAATTTCATGTTCGTTGTCTTTTAAATCCTAGAGGATACGTAATATTTTCATAATGATTACGCTTAGGTCCTGTAACAGAAATCATTTTTTTATCAATAGTTGAATAGACTTGAAAATTTTTTGTTCTACGTATAGAATCATATTTTATTTCAAAAGGTGGAATTTCACGTTTAATTAAAGATTTAACAGAATTGAAATTTATATTTTTTTGTGCTTCTAAATCAAGTCTGACACCCTTTAATTTACATACTTCAACTTCACCACCATCAGGCTTTTGTACAATAAAAGAATAAAATTTAGGACCACCTGATATAAAAGATTTTATATATGAGCCTTCACCATATTCCTCTAACTCGTCAGTTAAATCACCTAATTTACTACCTGTCATTAATTTATCATTTTCATTTTTACATATTCTTATAATAGAATCAGTATCAACATATAAAATTTGTTTACTATTTTCATGAATACAAGAATATAATTTTTCTCTAGCATAAGCCGTCGTAAAAGCTGCTAGTACAACATTAGTCGTTTTAGTTAAAGAGGTTTCTTCATCAATTGGTTTCCACGAGATTAAAACTGTTTCTTGATTAATAGGTTCAATAAATTGAATTATATTTTTATCATTATCTACAATATTATAATATTCATCTAGATCACGACAAATTGTTTTTCGCCATAATGAATGTCGTTGACCTAATTTACCATATAATGAGTTGAGCATATTTTTACTAAGAGTACGAAGACCTGGATTATGATTAATATTTTTTTTATCAAGTTTAATATTTTCAGCTTGATAATATTCTTCTATATATTTATCTTTATCAGATTCTGTTTTTACCCACAATGGATAACCACTAGCTTCTTGTTTTATTTTAAGAAAAGTATTAATATATTCAGTAAATAAATCTGTTTCATTAGTTTCTTTATTATTCATAGACATTTTTTCATAATGCCAAACTTCAAAAATTTTTTCAACAATATAACCTTTAGTTAATGCAAGTTTTAATTCTGACGTTACCCATGTACCTATTAAACTTCTTTCATTATTATTATGATTACAAAAACCTTTTTCCATTGTATCAAGACAAGTACGACAAAGAGGAAAATATAATTTTTTATTTTTAGAACGAACAGGTAAAACAGGCATATGCAAATCAGATGGTGCAAGAACACGACATTTAATTAAACCATTAATTTGTGAAATATCATTATTTGGATATTTTTTTTCAATATCACGTCCCACATATACTTTAGGATGACCTATTGGAAATGCACACATTTTTAAAACAGCCGGATATAAACTAGTAAAATCTAAATATTGTATAGTTTCACCTGGTTGTACCGTATATGACTCAACAAAATTTTCGGTTCTACCACCAAAATACGCGTCACGTGGATCTAAAGGTGTAAAATAATTTGCATCAATTGATTCGACAAAATTTTTTATTTGAGGTACATCTTTAATTAATTTTTTAAATTCACAACCCCATTTTTCAACAACAGTATAACCTTCTCCTTCTAAATATTTAGTTATATTTTGTGTACGCTCATAACGTTCTTCTAAAGTAGTGCCATCTTTTTGAATAACATTTCTATTAAAAATAAAACATTTTGTACAACCATGCCACCAACAACCATGATATTGAAAAATTATTTTACGTCTTTTATTAAAACCATCTACTTTTATTTGTTTTAAACCAATTCTTACTTCATGAGAATTTCCAGCATGTTGAATATTTGATGCTGTTGAATATGCTAACCATTCTAACCATTGAAGAGCTTCTTTTGATTGATTATCAGCTAATCTATAACCATTTTTTGGTACAATACCAATTGTTTCTTTTGGTAAATAATTTCGTTGAAAAACACGCATACAAAGAGAGGCACAAGTAAGTGCTTCTCGAAATGGATTAACATTAGTAATTTTTAAAGTTAAATTTATAAATTTTAAACATGCCATACGTAATACAATAACATCTAAAGTACAATAATGTTTTATTTCTTTTTTAAAATCAAATAATTCTCCGGACTCAACTCGTTCTTTATACCAAGTATTAAATTTTTCAAGTTCTTTTTTATTTTTTGCTTTTATACCGTACATTTCTGGTGATGGTACTGGACCAATATAATTTTGATGTAATTCATCATTAATAAAATGTGGAAAATAACCTTTTCCAATTTTTTCATCAAGACCAAACATACGAGGTAATGCACTTAAAGGAGCTTGAAAAAAATTAAGTGAATCTATAAATTTCATATTTTCAATTGATAAAACATTAATACTTGTACCACTAATTATAGTATTTATTTTTGATTCGAATTTACGATTAATTAATTCTTTTAAAACCCATTGTCCATCATAATTTTTTTGATTATGAGCTAAAATAATTATTTCACTATATTTATTTTTTATTCCACATAAAAAATCAACAAATAGTTTAACAGTATTTTTACCCTCAGCTATAAACTCACGATTAGTACATGAACTACATTTATTTTCAATCGCTATATTAGGATCATCTAAATCATTTGTATCATTCATACATTTATCACAAACAAGGTGACATACTACATAATTAACTTCATGAATTTTATATATTTTATTATCATTATTAATTATTTCAGATTGCATTGTTTCAAAATCATA